>JAXCGZ010004484.1:0-35000 GCA_037179515.1 Halocaridina rubra
TCAGTAGGCATGTTGCAGTGTCCTTTATTCTTATGTTCTTATGTTAACCGTCCTAGCCCTTGGTTGATAAGGGAGTCCGTGACGTAAAACCAGAACAGGAATTATAAGAACATAAGAACATAAGAATAGAGGACACTGCAACATACCTACTGGCACACACGAGGCAGCTCCATTTTTGAATTGTATTTTCGGCATGTCTAACCTATTCTATTCTACTCTACTTATTTATTCTATTTTTCTTTTTATGA
This sequence comes from Halocaridina rubra, assembly GCA_037179515.1. Classification (NCBI taxonomy): domain Eukaryota; kingdom Metazoa; phylum Arthropoda; class Malacostraca; order Decapoda; family Atyidae; genus Halocaridina; species Halocaridina rubra. The sequence goes on from JAXCGZ010004484.1 coordinate 249, forward strand.
TTTTTCTAATAAGCACTAACCTATTCATACCCACCCTACCTCTGTCATATGTCTATCTAATCTACATTTGAAGGTGTCTAAGGTATTGGCATTTACTATCATACTAGGAAGCTTGTTCCATGCATCTGCTACTCTATTACCAAACCAATTTTTACCATATGTATATGAGGATGTTTGTACAGATATTGTTATATGTATATATCTATATGTGCATATTTATTAATATTCTTTTAATTATAAAAATTTGTTGGGGATTATCTTCTTTCAGATCCATTATCATTTTAAGGATTAACATTTTACTTTGTTAATGGTTTAATGATCTTGGCGGCTTCTTTGTTGAGGATAATTCGTTTGGATTAGATCATGTCCTGTTATCATAAAATTTTTTTAATCCCTCAGGTCTCATGAGTCCTTTTGTTTACGTCTCCTCCTTCTTTGTTATTTTTCTCAGTTGTGCTTGAGAAGGGATCCAGTTAGGATCCGAAATATAGCATTGTTTTATAAGTTTTGTTTCACTGATGGGCTTCCTTACTATTTAGTGCTGTATGCTAACAGTTTGTACTTATTCATTGTTGCCCATAATGAATCCTCCAAGACTGTCACACTACTTACACTATTCCCCTGCTTTGAGAAGCTCATATCAATTCTATGAAAATGCTCTTCTCGCCTTATTTAAGAAAAAGAATCAAAAACTCTTCCTTCAAGAATGCATAATGGACCAGGTCTGCCCAAAGATGTATGGTTTCAGGAGATGGACAAGCAAAAAGGATATCTTTCCCGACTTCATAAGACTGTTTCTTCAAGACCGGCTATCAATTGCTACCATGGAAGTCAAGTCTGCGAGGAAAAGATTCCACCAAGCTTCAGATAATTTACGTCTAGTTTGTCCAGATGAGGGTATTTACCACTTTCTTTTGCGGTTTGCTTTTGACAGGGCTTCATACATTAGTGGCCTCCACTCCAATTCATTGCAACTAAAATTGGAAAAATTAATTAATAGTAGTTTGTGGTATGAAATATCCCTAACTGACAATGTTCTTAATTTAACCAACCATAAGCTCACAAAAAAAACGAATTGGCGGTATTAGGGCTAGGATTAAATTTTGCATTAAAACCAGGGAAAAATAATTTTCTTGATTATATAGTCGGCTTTGATAAGTATTGTGCTAATAATAGTTTTGATAGAAATAGTATGTGCTTAAAGGGGGTTATTCTTAATTTGCTTGATAAAGTCGATAGTAAGGGTTCACTTCCTAGAAGGTTTCTCTTGGCTATTAAGTCGCTTAAACAAAAAGATGATATCATCATAACTAAATCCGATAAGGGGGGAAAACTCGTACTTTTGGATAAAGACTGATATATAGGTAAAGCTATTTAGGGTCATTTTTTCTTGATCTGCAATGTTTCATGGGAATATAGTCTCTCTGACTATTCTTAAGAATCATGACAAAATTGTTATATTCCTCATCCAAATTTATATTAACTGACGGGCTGCTGTTCTTTCCTGTGAGAGAATTTAATGTATTGATCTTATCTTGTGATAATCCTTGGCATGTGGTACCCAAATTTCGGGGTAATCCGCTACCTGCGACCTGACCTGCTGGATTAACTACCCACATCTGTACCCCAGAAATCCCTTCCCATACCTCATTAGATAATTTAGTTTTTAAGCCCTCAAAATCTCCTGCTCTAAAGTTTGGAACAATATTCTTATTTTCCTTTATAGTTTCCTTAAAAATTATGTTAAATCTAATGGAATCATGGTCACTGTTGCCCAATTTTTCACCAACTTCTAAATTTGTAACCATATTCTCTCTATTACTAAGAACTAAATCTAGTGTATTCACCCCCCGTGTTGCTTCATGTACATGCTGAGAAAGGAAATTGTCTTCTACTACTTCCAAAAACTCCTTAGAGCTACTATCACCTGTTATGGTTTCCCAGTTAATATGTCTAAAATTAAAATCGCCTACAATGCAAACTCTATTTGACCTGGTCACTTTAGAAATTTCATCGTATGTAACTTGCGACTCTATATTATCTAGATCAGGTGGTCTGTAGACTACTCCTACAACTAGACTTTCTATATTATTTTTAATTTCAACCCATAAGGTTTCTGAATTTAGATTTGTCTTAATTCCAGACTTAATGCAGCTTCTGAGGCTATCTTTAATATACATAATTACCCCTCCCCCTCTTTTATCTGCACTACGATCAGCATTATAAAGTTTATATCCTGTAATTATGTACTCAGCTTTAAGGTGTTTGCTTTCTAATTTAATCCAACTTTCACTAATGCATATGGAAGTAGTAGAAGACAATTTCCTTTCTCAGCATGTACTTGAAGCAACACGGGGGGTGAATACACTAGATTTAGTTCTTAGTAATAGAGAGAATATGGTTACAAATTTAGAAGTTGGTGAAAAATTGGGCAACAGTGACCATGATTCCATTAGATTTAACATAATTTTCAAGGAAACTATAAAGAAAAATAAGAATATTGTTCCAAACTTTAGAGCAGGAGATTTTGAGGGCTTAAAAACTAAATTATCTAATGAGGTATGGGAAGGGATTTCTGGGGTACAGATGTGGGTAGTTAATCCAGCAGGTCAGGTCGCAGGTAGCGGATTACCCCAAAATTTGAGTACCACAAGCCAAGGGTTATCACAAGATAAGATCAATACATTAAATTCTCTCACAGGAAAGAACAGCAGTCCGTCAGTTAATATAAATTTGGATGAGGAATATAACAATTTTGTCATGATTCTTAAGAATAGTCAGAGAGACTATATTCCCATGAAACATTGCAGATCAAGAAAAAATGACCCTAAATGGATGAACAATAGAATAAAGAATCTTATAGGTATTAAAAGAGGAATATACAGGAAACTAAAAAGAGGTGAAGAGCAGGTGAGGCAGCAATATATACAGTTAAACAGGGAAGTTAAAAAGATAGTTAGAGAGTCGAAAAGAAAATACGAAGTTAGAATAGCAGGAGAAGCTAAAGAAAATCCTAAAGGGTTTTATCAACATTATCAAACAAAATTTAAGGAAAAAGTCGGACCAATTGAAGTAGCCAATGGCCATATCACAGATGACGATAAAGTGATGTGTACATGTTTAAATGATTATTTCTTATCTGTATTTACAAATGAAAACTTGGAAAATATTCCGGAAGTAGAATCCATTTACAGAGACAGTCCCGATAATATACTTAGTTCAATAAATATTACGAGAGAGGAGGTAATAAAAGAAATAGATAAATTAAAGGCTCATTAATCTCCGGGACCTGATGGAATATATGCTAGAATATTAAAGGAATGCAAGGAAGAGCTTAGTTGTCCTCTAACTCCATTATATAATAATTCAATAAAATTAGGATCGGTACCCATGGAGTGGAAATTGGCAGATGTGGTACCAATATTTAAAAAAGGAGAACGTGTTAAAAAGAATAATTATAGGCCGGTAAGTTTAACGTCAACAGTGGGTAAGATTCTAGAATCCATAATTGCAAATAAAATAAGGGCACATCTAGAATTACACAGACTGATAAAACTTTCACAACACGGGTTTCTTAAGGGTTTTTCGTGCCTTACAAACTTACTGTCTTTTTATTCAGAAGTTTACGAGGCAGTAGATTGTGGCAAAGAATATGATACAATATATCTAGATTTTAGCAAAGCTTTTGATAGAGTTCCTCACAAAAGATTAGTTAAAAAGCTAAAAGCTTATGGTATAGGAGGAGCTGTGCTCAGATGGATCAAACAATGGTTAAAAGACAGAAAACAGAGAGTTTGCATAAATGGAGAGAAATCAGAGTGGGGCTCGGTTACTAGCGGGGTACCACAAGGCTCGGTACTGGGTCCCCTATTATTCATCGTATATCTAAATGATCTGGATTCGGATATCAGTAGTAACCTAAGTAAATTCGCAGACGACACTAAAATAGGTAGAACTATAAATGGAAAAGAAGACATTCATGCTTTACAGGAAGATCTAAATAGATTATCTGAATGGTCGGACAAATGGCAAATGGAATTTAATGTTGAAAAATGTAAAGTAGTTAAAATGGGTACTCTAAAAGACAATACTAGTTATAAGCTAAATAACCATGAAATCATGAGTTCTCAGTGTGAAAGGGATTTGGGAGTTCTTGTGAGTAGTAGTCTTAAGCCAAGAGAGCAATGCACAGCAGTCAGAAATAAAGCAAACAGAATTTTAGGATTTATCTCAAGAAGCGTTAGCAATAGGACGGAAAAAGTTATTTTGCAGCTCTATCTTGCATTAGTTAGGCCCCATTTAGATTATGCTGTGCAATTCTGGTCACCCTATTATAGAATGGAAATTGAATCCTTGGAGAGAGTGCAGCGAAGAATGACCAAGATGATACACAATATCAGAAATCTACCATATGAGGACAGATTAAAAAAACTTAATCTACATACTCTAGAGAGGAGAAGAGTTAGGGGGGATATGATTGAAGTGTATAAATGGTTTAAAGGGATTAACAAGGGAGATATTAATAAAGTTTTAAAAATTTATGATCAAACCAGAACTCGTAATAATGGATTTAAGCTTGATAAATTTACGTTCAGAAGGGAAATTGGTAAAAATTGGTTTGGTAATAGAGTAGCAGATGCAGGGAACAAGCTTCCTAGTATGATAGTAAATGCCAATACCTTAGACACCTTCAAATGTAGATTAGATAGACATATGACAGAGGTAGGGTGGGTATGAATAGGTTAGTGCTTATTAGAAAAATCATAAAAAGAAAAATAGAATAAATAAGTAGAGTAGAATAGAATAGGTTAGACATGCTGAAAATACAATTCAAAAATGGAGCTGCCTCGTGTGTGCCAGTAGGCATGTTGCAGTGTCCTCTATTCTTATGTTCTTATTTTCTAATACATTAAATTCTCTCACAGGAAAGAACAGCAGTCCGTCATTTAATATAAATTTGGATGAGGAATATAACAATTTTGTCATGATTCTTAAGAATAGTCAGAGAGACTATATTCCCATGAAACATTGCAGATCAAGAAAAAAATGACCCTAAATGAATGAACAATAGAATAAAGAATCCTATAGGTATTAAAAGAGGAATATACAGGAAACTAAATAGAGGGGAAGAGCAGGTGAGGCAGCAATATATGCAGTTAAACAGGGAAGTTCAAAAGATAGTTAGAGAGTCGAAAAGAAAATACGAAGTTAGAATAGCAGGAGAAGCTAAAGAAAATCCTAAAGGGTTTTATCAACATTATCAAACAAAATTTAAGGAAAAAGTCAGACCAATTGAAGTAGCCAATGGCCATATCACAGATGACGATAAAGTGATGTGTACATGTTTAAATGATTATTTCTTATCTGTATTTACAAATGAAAACTTGGAAAATATTCCGGAAGTAGAATCCATTTACAGAGACAGTCCCGATAATATACTTAGTTCAATAAATATTACGAGAGAGGAGGTAATAAAAGAAATAGATAAATTAAAGGCTCATTAATCTCCGGGACCTGATGGAATATATGCTAGAATATTAAAGGAATGCAAGGAAGAGCTTAGTTGTCCTCTAACTGCATTATTTAATAATTCAATAAAATTAGGATCGGTACCCATGGAGTGGAAATTGGCAGATGTGGTACCAATATTTAAAAAAGGAGAACGTGTTAAAAAGAATAATTATAGGCCGGTAAGTTTAACGTCAACAGTGGGTAAGATTCTAGAATCCATAATTGCAAATAAAATAAGGGCACATCTAGAATTACACAGACTGATAAAACTTTTACAACACGGGTTTCTTAAGGGTTTTTCGTGCCTTACAAACTTACTGTCTTTTTATTCAGAAGTTTATGAGGCAGTAGATTGTGGCAAAGAATATGATACAATATATCTAGATTTTAGCAAAGCTTTTGATAGAGTTCCTCACAAAAGATTAGTTAAAAAGCTGGAAGCTCATGGTATAGGAGGAGCTGTTCTCAGATGGATCAAACAATGGTTAAAAGACAGAAAACAGAGGGTTTGCATAAATGGAGAGAAATCAGAGTGGGGCTCGGTTACTAGCGGGGTACCACAAGGCTCGGTACTGGGTCCCCTATTATTCATCGTATATCTAAATGATCTGGATTCGGATATCAGTAGTAACCTAAGTAAATTCGCAGACGACACTAAAATAGGTAGAACTATAAATGGAAAAGAAGACATTCATGCTTTACAGGAAGATCTAAATAGATTATCTGAATGGTCGGACAAATGGCAAATGGAATTTAATGTTGAAAAATGTAAAGTAGTTAAAATGGGTACTATAAAAGACAATACTAGTTATAAGCTAAATAACCATGAAATCATGAGTTCTCAGTGTGAAAGGGATTTGGGAGTTCTTGTGAGTAGTAGTCTTAAGCCAAGAGAGCAATGCACAGCAGTCAGAAATAAAGCAAACAGAAATTTAGGATTTATCTCAAGAAGCGTCAGCAATAGGACGAAAAAAGTTATTTTGCAGCTCTATCTTGCATTAGTTAGGCCCCATTTAGATTATGCTGTGCAATTCTGGTCACCCTATTATAGAATGGAAATTGAATCCTTGGAGAGAGTGCAGCGAAGAATGACCAAGATGATACACAATATCAGAAATCTACCATATGAGGACAGATTAAAAAAACTTAATCTACATTCTCTAGAGAGGCGAAGAGTTAGGGGGGATATGATTGAAGTGTATAAATGGTTTAAAGGGATTAACAAGGGAGATATTAATAAAGTTTTAAAAATTCATGATCAAACCAGAACTCGTAATAATGGATTTAAGCTTGATAAATTTACGTTCAGAAGGGAAATTGGTAAAAATTGGTTTGGTAATAGAGTAGCTGATGCATGGAACAAGCTTCCTAGTATGATAGTAAATGCCAATACCTTAGACACCTTCAAATGTAGATTAGATAGACATATGACAGAGGTAGGGTGGGTATGAATAGGTTAGTGCTTATTAGAAAAATCATAAAAAGAAAAATAGAATAAATAAGTAGAGTAGAATAGAATAGGTTAGACATGCTGAAAATACAATTAAAAAATAGAGCTGCCTCGTGTGTGTCAGTAGGCATGTTGCAGTGTCCTTTATTCTTATGTTCTTATGTTAACCGTCCTAGCCCTTGGTTGATAAGGGAGTCCGTGACGTAAAACCAGAACAGGAATTATAAGAACATAAGAACATAAGAATAGAGGACACTGCAACATACCTACTGGCACACACGAGGCAGCTCCATTTTTGAATTGTATTTTCGGCATGTCTAACCTATTCTATTCTACTCTACTTATTTATTCTATTTTTCTTTTTATGATTTTTCTAATAAGCACTAACCTATTCATACCCACCCTACCTCTGTCATATGTCTATCTAATCTACATTTGAAGGTGTCTAAGGTATTGGCATTTACTATCATACTAGGAAGCTTGTTCCATGCATCTGCTACTCTATTACCAAACCAATTTTTACCATATGTATATGAGGATGTTTGTACAGATATTGTTATATGTATATATCTATATGTGCATATTTATTAATATTCTTTTAATTATAAAAATTTGTTGGGGATTATCTTCTTTCAGATCCATTATCATTTTAAGGATTAACATTTTACTTTGTTAATGGTTTAATGATCTTGGCGGCTTCTTTGTTGAGGATAATTCGTTTGGATTAGATCATGTCCTGTTATCATAAAATTTTTTTAATCCCTCAGGTCTCATGAGTCCTTTTGTTTACGTCTCCTCCTTCTTTGTTATTTTTCTCAGTTGTGCTTGAGAAGGGATCCAGTTAGGATCCGAAATATAGCATTGTTTTATAAGTTTTGTTTCACTGATGGGCTTCCTTACTATTTAGTGCTGTATGCTAACAGTTTGTACTTATTCATTGTTGCCCATAATGAATCCTCCAAGACTGTCACACTACTTACACTATTCCCCTGCTTTGAGAAGCTCATATCAATTCTATGAAAATGCTCTTCTCGCCTTATTTAAGAAAAAGAATCAAAAACTCTTCCTTCAAGAATGCATAATGGACCAGGTCTGCCCAAAGATGTATGGTTTCAGGAGATGGACAAGCAAAAAGGATATCTTTCCCGACTTCATAAGACTGTTTCTTCAAGACCGGCTATCAATTGCTACCATGGAAGTCAAGTCTGCGAGGAAAAGATTCCACCAAGCTTCAGATAATTTACGTCTAGTTTGTCCAGATGAGGGTATTTACCACTTTCTTTTGCGGTTTGCTTTTGACAGGGCTTCATACATTAGTGGCCTCCACTCCAATTCATTGCAACTAAAATTGGAAAAATTAATTAATAGTAGTTTGTGGTATGAAATATCCCTAACTGACAATGTTCTTAATTTAACCAACCATAAGCTCACAAAAAAAACGAATTGGCGGTATTAGGGCTAGGATTAAATTTTGCATTAAAACCAGGGAAAAATAATTTTCTTGATTATATAGTCGGCTTTGATAAGTATTGTGCTAATAATAGTTTTGATAGAAATAGTATGTGCTTAAAGGGGGTTATTCTTAATTTGCTTGATAAAGTCGATAGTAAGGGTTCACTTCCTAGAAGGTTTCTCTTGGCTATTAAGTCGCTTAAACAAAAAGATGATATCATCATAACTAAATCCGATAAGGGGGGAAAACTCGTACTTTTGGATAAAGACTGATATATAGGTAAAGCTATGCAACTCCTTAATGACTCTAATACTTATGAGAAACTTTCCAAAAATCCCTTAGTAAATGTTGCTGCCACTTTCAATAAAGATGTTCGGGACATAGCTCAGTCAAAATGTGATAGGGAGGTCCTTGAGAAACTTAAATTTATTAATCCTCAACTCCCGTATTTTTATGGCTTGCCCAAAGCCCATAAGGAAAATATTCCTCTGCATCCTATTGTTTCATGCCGCAACTCTTTCACTTCAAAACTTGCTAAATGGTTAGCTAGTTTACTATCCCCATATCTATGCAAATTTTCCCAATCGCACCTAAAGCATTCAGAGGATTTCATTCAGAGATTTAGGTTATCCAATGTTCCAATGAATGGGGTTAAATTACTCAGTCTTGATGTAGAATCTTTTTTTTACAAATGTCCCAGTAGATTCTGTACTTAATTTCCTTGCTAAGAAACTTGAAACCTCTAAAAAGGATTTCCCTTTACCCATGGCAAAAATGATCAAATTAATCAGACTCTGCGTGAGTACTAATGTCTTTTCTTTCAATGGCAATTTTTATAGGCAAAAGTTCGGTTGTAGTATGGGAAGTCCTTTGTCTCCAATTTTAGCCAATTTGTATATGGAATATTTTGAAACTGAGCTTCTGAGTGAAATCAAACCTCCCAACATGATTTGGCTGCGCTATGTTGATGACATTTTTAGTTATTGGGATGACGCCTGGGGTACCTTTGACGAATTTGTAGCACAATTAAATAGATTAGTTCCTTCCATTAAATTTAAAGTAGAATGGGAAAACGAAAACCAAATGCCTTTCCTTGTTGTCCTCATTGTTAGAAATTCTTTGGGTTACAACTTTAAAGTCTATAGAAAATCCACCCACTCTGCGTCTTATGTACACTTTTATAGTTATCATGAAGAAAAAGTGAAATTAGGTATAGCTTCAAATCTATTCCTTAGAACCCTCCGGTTTTGCAGCTCTAATTATTTAGAACTTGAAATTCAAACGGTTTATTCTCAGCTTGACCAACTTTGTTATCTTTCCTTTTTCTTAGGCAAAGCTCTGCAGAAAGCTTAACAGGTTTTTTACAATCCTCACAGGACCCCTAAAGAGAATAATTTCAATAAAATCCTTCTTCCTTCTCACCAAAGGCTAGGCGTCATAAATGATACATTAGGTAAACAGTCCCAATTCACTTTTAACTATCCCACCACTTTAAGAAAAGAATTAGTTAACGTTAGCCAAAACAAAAAAGAAGTTAATGCAGGAGTATACCAAATAAGCTGTAATGATTGCAGTAGAGTGTACATAGGACAAACAGGCCGCTCTCTATCCCAGAGAGTCTTAGAACACAAGAGAGCAGTAAGATATAATCAAGAAAATTCGGCTCTTTTTACCATATCAATGAACATAATCATCGGGTTGATTGGAGTGGTGCCACTATGCTATTTAAAAGTACCTGTCAATTCAAATGGAAAATTGTGGAATCTTCCCTCATTGAAATAAAGGACAATTTCAATCTATCTAGGGGGCAATGGACCCCTGACATAATTGATAAAGCCCTCCTGAAGCGCTGCCTCAACGAAGTTATCCCTCAAGATAAATCCCCAACCAGATTGTAGTCGTTATTGTGTATTTTGGTTGTATTAGGAATTATATATGTGATTACCTAACTGTGATTACCTAATTGTGTTTACGGGAAAGAGCCCAAAGCTCGTATCTTCCCGTTTCCTGATCGGTTCCATTTTAGACTTAGTGATACTTATCATACCTGTCCTTAAAACTATGGATTGAGATAGCATTAACTACCTCCTCGCTTAGCCAATTCCAATTATCAACTACTCTTACACTGAAAAAGTATTTTCTTTCATCCTGCAAAGAAGTTTTCTTACGAGGTTTCAAACTATGACCTCTAGTTCTAGAGCCAGCCATATCAAAATATCGATCCCTATCCACTCTATCATAACCATGAAGGAATTTAAAGACTGTCACCATATCCCCCCTCACTCTTCTAGCTTCGAGTGATGGTAAGTCTAATTCCCTCAGCCTCTTATCATAACTGAGATTGCGTATTTCTGGCACCAGTTTCGTGGCATGTCTTTGAACATTTTCAAGCTTAGCTATGTGCTTTTTCAAGTGCTGATTCCAAAAGGGGCCTGCATATTCGAGTTTTGGCCTCACATAGGTTACATAAATATTTCTGAACATTTCCTTGTCCATGTGCCTGAAAGCTACCCTTACATTTGATAAGAATGCATATGCTGCCCTTACTATGCCATTTATATGTATTTCTGGAGACAAATCTGCCAGTATGTTTACTCCTAGATCTCTCTCATTTTCTGTCTCTTGAAGTTGTACTCCAGGCACCGAGTAGTCAAGCTTGGGCCTTCTTGCACTTGTACCCATTCTCATTACCTTACATTTTGAAGTATTGAATTTCATTAGCCACTTTTCTGACCACTCATGCAGATTATTTAGATCCTCCTGAAGTTCTCTACCATTGTTCTCGTTTTTTACTTTCTTCACAATCTTTGCATCATCTGCAAACATATTCATGAATGAATTTACAGACTCTGGTAGGTCATTTACATATACAAGGAACAAAAGTGGCCCTAAAACTGAACCCTGTGGAACTCCACTACTAACTCTTCTCCATTCAGACACTGAGTGTCTTGCTCTAACCCTCTGTTCCCTTCCTTCTAAGTAAGTTTTTATCCATTCCAAAACATTTCCACCTATTCTAGCCATTGATTGCAGCTTCCTAATAAGTCTCCCATGTGGAACAATGTCAAACGCTTTCTGGAAGTCTAGGAATATGCAATCTGCCCAGCCCTCTCTTTCCTGTAAGATTTGGCTTACCTCATCATAAAATTCTAATAAGTTTGTTACTGTTGATCTACCTTCTCTGAAGCCATGTTGCTTCACTGACAAAAAGTTGAAGGATTCCAAGTGAAGAGAGATATGTTTCCTTAGTAGTTTCTCCATAACTTTGCAAACTATGCTGGTCAAGGAAGCTGGTCTATAGTTCAGAGCCGTATCCCTCCTTCCCTTTTTGAAGATTGGTATCACATTTGCTTGTTTCCAGCATCTTGAAATCTCTCCTGACTCCATTGACTTTTTAAATATGATACTTAGTGCCACTGATATTGAGTTTGCGCATTTTTTAAGCACATGAGGGGATATGTCATCAGGACCTGTAGCTTTATGAACATCTAAATCCATCAGCGCTTTGCATACCTCTGTGGCTGTAAGGTTGATGTTCTCTAATACCGGCCCTTGAGCTTCTATCACTGCAATCTGAGGGGGTGGGGTATTTTCTACTGTAAATACTGACTGAAACTCCTTGTTCAATTCTTTGCAGATCTCTTCATCCGTCTCAGTGATGCTTCCATCCGCTCTCTTTAGCCTTAAAACCTGTTCTTATACCTTCAGTTTTCCTCTGATAAAGCTGTGGAAAAGCTTGGGATTTTCTTTAGCCTTCCTGGTGATGTCCCTCTCATAGTCTCTCTCTGCCTCTCTCCTTTTACTTAGGTAGTCATTTCTTGATCTTTTGTAGGTTTGCCAGGCATTTATGTTTTTTCTCCTCCTATACCTTTTCCAGCATTTGTCTCTCCACTCCTTAGCTCTTTTACACCCATTATCGAACCATTTCTCTCTGGCATGAATTACACCTACTTTGGTGACAGGTATGCAGCAATCTACTATCTTCCCATATTTCTCACAAAAGATGTCTTTTAGACTTTTTTTTCTCAACAATATTTCCCTACATGTTTCCCCTCTCTCAAAGGTTACTTTTGTTGGTCTCGGCTTTCCTTCCCTCGAATATTTACCTAGTTGGTGTATGTTTACAATATCCTCAGGACCACATACTACTCCAAGCTTTCTTATCAGGTCTACAACGCTAGCTTTATTTTCATCAAGTCTTCCCTGCCATGTTGGCTCCTGGGATTCACTTATGCCTGAGATTACCACTGTCTTCTCCTTATCAAGTGCCTGTCTGATGAGTGGGTTTGCCCTTTCCATCACAACGTCTTTCATTTTTTCGATTACTGTCTCTTTATAGTCAACTGTTTGTATGTTTTCCAGTGCCACCACCTTTACAGCCTCTTTTACTGCCACATTCCCCTTTAGTGCATCAGCAAAGGACGTTTTCATGGCATCATTTTCCATATTCAGCTCCTGGAACTCTTTTCTGATCTGTTCATTGTTTTCCTTAATCTGAATATTCCAAGCAGCAATCTCGTCTCTCTCAGAAGAGAGCAGTGAACTAACATCTAATTCCTTTAGGTTGTCATTCAGCTGTTTGTTTTTATCTTCTTGTTTAGAAATTCTAGATTCTAGTTGACTCTTTTCCCCTTCCAGCTTCTTTATTCTTTTTTCTAGTTCCTTTCTCTCCTGCCCTTGTGCTTTATTTGCCTCCTCCAAAGATCTTATTTGTTCTCTGAGTGTTTCATTCTCTTTCATTTCTCCATCCATATTCCGAATTTTATCATCAAGGCTTATAACCATTTCCTCTAACTTCTTGATTCTCTGTTTAAGTCCCCTGATGACTACCCCTTCTCCCGACAATTGTCCCTCTCACAGAATATAGAAAGAAGACGAGAAAGAGGAAAAAAAAGAAAAGAGAAAAACTTCTAATTTAGCTTCACACAGAATTTTTATATCTCCATATAAGTGCTATTTAGTGACTCAGTTTGTCTCCTTTCTGGTAACACACATCTTAACTTAAAAACTTGACCATGGTAATTTAAGTATAAAAAGAAAAAGAAAAACAAAAGTCAAACCTGAAGGAAAATTCGAATTTGTGTTTGAGGTGGCACCCACCTGTTTCTGTTATATATTCTTCCTAACTGATAAACTGACTTACTAGCCAAGATATGTTATCACGGGATTAGACTTTACATTTAACTCAATATATATACAAAATAACAAAATAGTAAAAGAGAAAGCTAAAAGAAAAGCAAAAAAAAATGAAGAAAATAAGACTGCTGTACTACTTGGCAACTTAACTCAGTACTGTTGACAGGTGGGTATTTGGTAATTTTTTTTCTTTTATTATTCAATTATTTCGTGTATCAAACTAACTAATTAGTTAATATAAATGGGAAGGATACTGATTTTAACAATATATAGAACCACAGGATCAGGTAAACGGCTTAAGAGCTTTCCCCAGTTTACACAAAAAAATAAGGTAATGTGATGTGATGTGTGTGTGTGTGTGTGTGTGTGTGTATATATATATATATATATATATATATATATATATATATATATATATATATATATATATATATATATATATATATATATATATATATATATATATATATATATATATATATATATATATATATATATATATATATATATATATATATATATATATATATATATATATATATATATATATATATATGGTAACTGAGCATTACTATAGAAGATTTGGAATAATTTTAACATGAAATAATGAAAGTCTCATTAATATTCATCGCGATACATTTTTCTTGCGACGATAGAATGAATTAAACAAATATCTGCGGTAATACTTTGCCATGGTTCAAGATCTTAGAAGTTATGTTTTATCACTATGCTACCGAGGTCCCGTTGTTTATATTATCATTATTATTATTATTATTATTATTATTATTATTTTATTGTTGATGTTGTTGTTGTTGTTGCTGTTGCAGTTTTTATTTTCATTATTATTATATTTTTAGATTGTTGTTGTTGTTGTTGTTGCTGTTTTTATTCTCATTATTATTATTTTTATTATTATTATTATTATTATTATTATTATTATTATTATTATTATTATTATTATTATTATTATTATTATTATTATTATTATTATTATTATTAGTATTATTATTATTATTATTATTATTATTATTATTATTATTATTATCATAATTTTTATTATTATTGTTATTATTATTATTATTATTATTATTATTATTATTATTATTATTATTATTATTATTATTATTATTATTATTATTAGTATTATTATTAGTATTATTATTATTTTGTTATTGTTATAATTATTTTTATCTTTATTATTATTATTAATATTATTATTATCATTATAATCATTATTATTATTATTATTATTATTATTATTATTATTATTATTATTATTATTATTATTATTATTATTATTATTATTATTATTATTATTATTATTATTATTATCATTATTATTATTATTATTATTATTATTATTATTATTATTATTATTATTATTATTATTATTATTATTATTATTATTATTAATATTATCATTATCATTATTATTATTATTATTATTATTATTGTTATTATTATTATTATTATTATTATTATTATTATTATTATTATTATTATTATTATTATTATTATTATTATTTTATTACTCTCTTCATGCTACGAAGGACTGCTGTAACAAGACTGATTCAGCCATATATCCTCAGCTCCAACATGTCAGTGTCCACCCCCCACGTTACGGAGATAAGTAGTGACACAAAGCGACAAACAAACAAACTCGCATATCTTGCCACTAAAGGCTTTTTCTTCACTCTTTCTATCACGAAAACCTCGTCTCGTCTACCTTTCAACTCAGTCTAATCATCATACTTATATCAATATATCTGACCCTTTGTTCGTACAACAATGAGACTGAATTAAGAGAAGGTCATACTGAAAGCGGAGGAGGAGCACTTGAATTCTCTCATTTACCAGGCAGTAGACTCTCAGTTTACTTATTGCTTCCAAGCAGCCCTCTTCCTTCGTTCATAGGGGGTCTCTAATTCCCATTAACCTCTTGGACACAAACTTTATTTGAGCTCAGAGGAGTGACTGGCGGATGCTCATTCTGACATCAATCCCATCCATCTAGGCTTGAGACCAGAAGCAAGTTGTCTAGATTCCCCCCCCCCTTCTAAGTGAATAATTGAATAGCCTAATATCCTTTCCTAATGCCTTCATTTTCTTTATTTTTTTATTTTAATATGTTTGGGAGCGGGTCGAGTCTTTGAGGATTCCGCATTGAATTGTTAATAAAGCAGGTAATGAGTATTCTCTTCTTGATGACTTTGTACGCTTAACTGCTGTATTTGGTCTATTTGTTTTCCGTGGGATACAGACTATTGCCCTTTGGGACAAAACTCCATCACCATTAACGCCAAAACGGACAAACGCCCCTCTTCGATAACGTTAAAGTTAAGTATACCTTATAAATCAAGATAAAATCAGTTTAAAGAAATTCAATGAGAACGATATATTTTATCGTATTGTTTAGGTTAGGTTAGGTCAGATAAGGTTAAGAGTAATTGCCTTTGCGGACATTTGATCTATGGGACAATTGTCGTAACAGCCAAAGGTGGTACCTCCGTCCTTTATAATTTAATTTCCATTCTGGTTGCTCAACATTTGTGTCTATCTATCAGTACCTATCTATCAATCTATCTATCTATCTATCTCTCTCTCTATATATATATATATATATATATATATATATATATATATATATATATATATATATATATATATATATATATATATATATATTTCATGATGACATTCACCAAATATTTGATTTGCATTGTCTAACCATCTCTATTGAGAAGAAGCTTCCTCCCATCTGGTCATATCTACATAATGGATTCGAAGAATAGAATACGGTTATTCTAAAAAGATTTTCTATATGAAATAATCGATCCTTATGGCTATTTTGAGTATAATGGTAAAGCTCAAATATTGTTATGAATTATGTCCTTTTTTTGCTTTGGCTGCATGTTTAATATAGGCAATGAAATATATTTATTTTCATATATTTACCTGAAATCAATCATTATGACGATCATCCGAGAACCTCCACCAACCCCCCCCCCATTTATGTAAAGGAAAAACACAGAAAATGGTAAAAAAAAAAAACCTCATTTCCAGTGTCCATATTACTTTGAGCAGTAAATTTTACGATGGTATCATCTAGCCACCCAGACGCCCTTTCTCTAACCGAACCAGCTTAACCCAACCTGAGTGACTATGGGAATTTATTTTAATGGGCCCCAATATCAGATCTACTCTTCATAAACACGAAATAACTGCGGCAATATATTACTGACTAGCAAAAGAAATTGACAAGGTCATTCATTTACAACTTTGGGTCACATGGGTTGAAGGTGCAAGTACTTAAAGGAATTAATTTGGGCTCGAGTCGACCACAGTGCTATAGGAAGGGCATCAGGCCTTAATCCTATTCGCTTTCACTCACATTAAAAAATGCCTCTAGGCATTGGACGGGACTACTAGTGACGCATAAAGCAGGAGGGCTATTTAATGTTTATAATTTGAGGTGACTAATAGTGTCACCCTAAAGCTACAGATTTACAATTCTATCAAAATGAATAAAATGGAATTTTTATGAATGGTTTAGACTCGATATGAAATGAAAAAAAAAAACAGTTAATATTCCTTATGAAGAGGAATTAGGTGATTTTTAGATCCTTGTAAAGTTGTGGTCATTAAGACTCAATACATAACAAGTTAAGTTAGAGTAATTCGTTTTCTTATCAGAGTATGAATAGAATGAGGTTTCTATTTGTATAATATGGACGAACATTCGATTTGGAAAGTGCCAAAAAGAAGTGGAATGTTTTTTTTTTTTTTAATCATTAGTTTGCCATTTCATGTCTCGCCTTTATTTCCCACTATAGGGGTGGATACAGACAGGTTGGAGCTAGAAAATGAAAGTTTGGATGCCCTTCCTAAAGCCCCACTGTGGGCTCGAGAGCGAGTCTGTCACCCCCTGTGTAGTGCTTAAACCACAGTCCTACCGCGGTCACCGTTTTCGTACCTTTTGTACTTGGGTGTGTGTTGGCAATATGAACGGAGAAGATTCAGCCTGAAAATACTCGTATTTTACCTCTCCCCAAAAGATCTACTCGTCTTGTTGAGGTCAATTAACTGATATATCCACTTCTAAACACATCGATATGACGAGGTTTGTCCATCATCTCTTGATTCCCTCCCAAAAAAAATAAAAAAATATAATATTTTAACACTAAAATGACACCTTGAACATATTTTTGGGATCAAGTCAAGTTAACCACTCCCAGTATATTACATAACCCTGTCAATGGTTAGGTAAGGTTAAGTTAGTATGGGTTAGATTAGACATTAACCTAACATTCTAACATAACGTGACCAAACCTATCCTAACATTTTACCGGGTTATATAATGTGCTGAGAGTCGTTATCTCTATTCGATCTTATTAATATAGGACAGCCAAAGAGATTCTTTTCTTTCTAGATTACAGTATAACTCCTATCTTTTCGCAGCGACCTGCAATGATTAACGTAGGTTATGTATGGGCTCTCTTTCTCTTTCCCTCCCACTTAGGGAAATTCATTGTGGGGTTCACTCCCATAATTGACTTCGACGCCGATTTTTGTTTCTTAATTTTCAATGTAAAATAATGCATTTCGATATGGGGATTACATATTAAAAAAAAAAATTCGATGTATGTGACCAAATACTCCATTTCATGTGGAATATAATTAGAGTAACTCACAGAGTCATTCTTGAAATCAGTGATGGACTTCAGGTTCACAAGTACAAGAATATTTTGCTACTATATTTACCTAACAACTGCTGTAAATGTTTTTCCTATAAGTTGAAAACAAAAAGTGTATGTTAATTTGCAATTACCTTACGATCATCATTTCATATATTCAGACGATATCTCATATAACAAACAAGGGGCTAAGAACACATGAATGAATCCATTGTGATGTCCATCCATCATTACTCTTTGAATCAGTTACTTAAAAATTTGCACAATAATACTGAGATTACTTGACACTGCTCTCACTTTGTATTCGACCTTGCCCGAAACCACAGTACTGGCGGAAAACAAGCCAAACCTATCCACAAAATAGATTTATTAGCACTATTTCCAAGCACAGGATGTCAGGATCTTTATTGCGTTTTCGTGTCAGCTTAAATACGATCACTGATATAAATATTAAATACTTGTATACAGACACTACAATCCCACGAATTATCTTTCTGTGATGACGAGTAAAGCACTAATGAAAAATTCTCAGACGTTACCCAAGTTCTTAACCCTTTGTTACCAGCTTGTTAAGGCTAAGGCGCGTCCACACGTGCCCTTGAACATTTGCTGGTATCAAGTACTTAGCAAGCTCACTTACAAGCTGGTAACACTCTTGTTAACGGTAGTGTCCACGAGAGGTTGGTACCACTAGCTGGCAGCATGTTGGCAGCAGTGGTGTGGACGAGGCTACGTGGTAGATAACATGTTACCAGTGCATCACAACCTGACTGTGTGCAGTGGAGAGAAGTGCGAATGGATTGGACGAGGGACCAAACAACACTTGTTATCGACCTATACCAGTCACATCCTGCATTATGGGATGCGACGTGCACCGATTATAAAAACAAGATAAAAAAGTCAGATGCCTGGAGGGATATATCAGCTAACCTGCCAAGTGTGGACTTGTTATTCACCTCTGCTACTAACATGCTGTCAACATGATTATTAACTTGTTAGCGCACACCTGTCCACACGGTGTTGCCATCGTGTAATCTAACATTCTGCAAACAGTATTGCCAACACATGTTGGAGGGTACGTGTGGATGCACCCTTAGCATCATATTGTATTGGAGGTCCTTGAACAGTTTTTTAACACCAGTTACATGAGCTTTCTTTTAAGGAAAAGAAAAAGGAAATTCTGTTTTGTTGATGTCTCGCCATAAAGGCGAGACATCCTCTAGAGGTTTTGGCAGCAGATAAAAAATCTTTATTGCAAGAAGAAGAAAGGGGATTGGTTGATGAAAGAACTGGTCGGATCAATGACAAGATATCCTCAATATAGGTTTAAGCCCAAATAAAAACCTTTTTCTTCTAAGAAAACAACTTCTCGTTATTTGAAAGTTATATATTTTATAAGTACAGATGATAAATCTTGAAAAACTCTTTAATTTTTTTTCGTTACTTTTTTTTTTTTTTTTAGTTTTACTAGAATTCTAGGATACAGTGGGACTAATATTGAGGACTTTTCTAATATTTTGTTTATGGGACTTTCTCAATTTCCTACCTCCTCTTCCTCCCTAAAAACTCGCTCTAACACATGCACGCACACATGCAAATCGGTTTCTATTGCATTTATTTATGCTCATATTTTTATGTGGTTGTCATTATAATTCAAATTGCATTTTATGCTTCACAGCAATTACGTGTGATTTGTTTGAGTGTTGCGAGTGAATATCTTCTTTAACTTTGAAGCATATTATATCATATTTAAGAGAGTTAGATATAATATATGGCTGTAAGCTAGATGAACTTAGAAGTGCACTTTTTTTTCCTTCAGAGCTATGCATTGGAAGAACTGGAAATAACTTGAAAACCGTTTTCAAAACTTCCATACTCGTATGTATTTTTCAGTGACCTTGAGAAGTATTGTAGATTGCCCTGAAAAATGTTTCCGTTTCATGAGGTCGCAATTGTCTAGTCATATAAACACTCCACGGGTTCCAACGCTCCAAGGAGTCAAGAGGAGTAATTGAGGTATGTCTTGGATTGTGGAGCATGAGTTTTCTTTGGCTCGGCCACCTCCCTTACAAGTGGGTAAGGGGAGGTCAAATGTATATTAGATAGAAATTTTTCCAAGTGTACACAGAGCGGCAAGCAAGATTCCGGGTCTAGACCAGTGTAACAGAACAGGATTTCCTTCAAATCTAATTCCTCTGGGTCTGGTAGAGGCAATTATGGGATGTTGGAGTCAGTCCAAAACTCTGGTACAGGCGGGTTTAAAAGAGCAAAGCATAGTCACTATATATCTCTTCACTGTTTCAATCACCAATTCCTTTTTTCTTCCTAAAGGCTTCGTTGCCTCAACCACTAGGGACCATCATCCTGTAAACACAACTTAGCGTTAGGTGTCCTGACTCCTTCTCGAAAACGGCATTTGGAAAATGAGAGAGAGAGAGAGAGAGAGAGAGAGAGAGAGAGAGAGAGAGAGAGAGAGAGAGAGAGAGAGAGAGAGAGAGAGAGAGAGAGTATTAAATCTGACCAGGACTTTTCCTATACAAGTACAGTAAAGTGTTGCTAAAAATTTTCCATCTTCTGATAAGAGAAGATGTCGCATACAAACAGGGCGGCAGATGAAGCAAAAACGTCGAGAAAATTCATTCAAATGAAAACATGGAGTTGCTTTGCTTGCAAAAACTACTACAAAAAAAAAAACTTAGAGCAATACATAGTCAGTAATCATTACTAAATTCCTTCTTCAAAACAAGTGTTCGTGAATAGTTATTTGGGTAAAGATATCTTTAGAAGGAGTACCTGAACACATGACCCTCTTGAACTTTTTATGCAACCAGCTGAAAGAAGTGTTCCATTCACTGTCTTGGTTCTTAGTCTGTTTCTCCAGTTCTCTTCAAATAGATTAACTTTGCTGATCTCCATCTCACATTCACCACTGGAGTGAGGCAAGCTTAGGTCTTAGAGATCCTTTCCACACAGATGTTGTTTTTGTTAGTGATACCGTTCAGGAATAGTTTATTGACTTTGCGAATGACTCCAGTGCTAGTGATCTCTATGAGAAAAAAATTAGGTTTTTATGTGAAATAAGCAAGTCATATCCACATGTCGAAGAGGAGCCTCTTCGCTCTCTGTTACTTTTCCCATCAATATATTTGTGTGAAACTGGGTTTTCCTCCTGCTTACTGGTCATAAAATCAAAACTGTGCTCTCGACTGTATGCGGAAGCCGACCTTCAATGTGCTTTAGTTTAAACTGCCCCTAGGCTAATGAGACTAACTGTTGAGGAAGAGCAGTTCCAGCCATCTCATTAATTCCCTTTGCAGCAGATGTAATGATAAAGTGTTTTGTTTTTTCAATTCTTTCCTTAACCATGAAATTTATACTGCACATCCACAGTCAATGATTTGCGGATTTTTTCTTTAATTTTCAATGGAATTGTTATGGCAGGACGGTTATGTAACTTACTGCACTTAAATATTACAAATATACACAAATGAATGTTTTCTGTTATTTTTTTTCACTTATCATAAAGGGAAGGGGGTACATGGCAGACATAAAGAATACCCGCAAGGGTCCGTGGGGAGAAAAAGGTTGAAAAACCCTGTTCTATGCAATTCGGCCTAGCTTTGTACTACTACTACTACTACTACTACTACTTCTACTGCTACTACTTTTACCTCTATTAACACTGCTATTATTATTATTATTATTATTATTATTATTATTATTATTATTATTATTATTATTATTATTATTATTATTATTATTACTATTATTATTATTATTATTATTATTATTATTATTATTATTATTATTATTATTATTATTATAAGAATACTTCCTCCGTGTTCCCTGCAAGTCGTAAAAGTCGACTAAATGGGGCAGAGTGGGGGGACTGGGAATCCTCTCCTCTGTATTTTACTTCCTACGAATAGCCAAGAGATGTGGGGGTATTCTGGCAGGAGATCTAGCCAGAACCCTAGTAGTTGGGTCTCTGAATGTGCATGATTGTATTGTAAATGAAAGTAAGAGGGAGGTAATAGGGAGTATGTTCGTGGAGAGAAAGATAGATGTACATGCATTGAGCGAAACTAAGATAAAAGGGAATGGTGAGGTGACATTTGGGAGAGTGGTAGGTTTGGGTGTCTGGAGTTGAGAGGGAGTGGTTTTGTTATTAAGTGAAGAGATGAATAAGTGTGTGGTTGAATGGAAGGAAGTATCTTCTCGAATTATAGTTGCTAAAATGAGGCTGGGAAGCGAGGCTTGGGCGTTTGTGAGCGCATATGGCCCTGGAAGTAAAAGAACAAGTGTGTGGAAGACTTGTGAATGAATGTGAATGTGGTATTGATGGAAGACTTGAATGCTAGAGTAGGGAATGAGCCAGTGGATGGTGTAATCGGGAAGTATGGAGTACCTGGTAGGAATGAGAGTGGAGAGAAAATGATGAAATGTGTATTGATAGAGATGTTAAGTTCTAATACTGTATTTAAATACTGTATTTAAAGAAGGATGTGCACAAGTATACATGGGTCAGAGTTGATAATGGAAGAGTAGTTGACAGAGCATTAATGGATTATGTTGATGTGAACAGGACGGTGATTGGAAGAGTATTGGATGTGAGTGTACTGAGAGGAGCTAGTGGTGGAATATCATCATTATTTAGTGGAAAGTAGAGTGAGATTGGGACAAAAGTAGAGATAGAGGAGAAGCAAGAGAAGGAGAGAGGTATTAAAAGTGAATGAATTGTATGAGAGAGAGAAAGACGGTGAGTATAAGGCTAGTGGGAAAAATGTGTGCAATGTAGTGAAAGAGAAAGTGGAGGAGGGAGTGGAAGAAGCATGGGGCTCTTTCAAGGAGGAAGTTATGAAGTGTGCCAAGGCAGTGTACGGAAGGAGACTTAACTGGTGGAAGTAAAAGGAAATGTCGTGAATGGTGGAATGAGCAGGTGATTGCAGTAGTGGCTGAAAAGGAGCAGGCTTATGAGGTATGATTGCTGGTCAGTGATGTAGAAACATATGAAAGGTATTGTGCAAAGAGGAGGTTAACAAAGCACGTGGTGAGTGAGGCAAAGAGAGAAGATGATGTAAGGTGGGGCAGATGCTTGTCTGAGAACTTTAAAAGGAATAAAAATATATTTTGGAAGGAAGTGAAAATATTGAGGAAAAGTACATGTGGTAGGGAGGAGAGGGTGAAAGTAGCAAATGGTCAATTGTTAGTGGATGAAATAAAGGTGAGAGAGATATGGGCTGAATATTTCAAGAGCCTGCTGAATGAGGAAGATGATAGAGGGTCAGAGATTGTGACTGTGGAAAACGAATGGAGAATGCCAATGTCAGGAGATTAGAATGATAGAGATATTGCAAAAGAGGAGGTATGTTTGGCATTGAGAGCAACAAAAGCTTGTAAAGCACCAGGGATAGATGGATGACATGCTGAATGCTTGTCAAAAGCTGAGGAAGCATTAGTAGAATGGATGGTTAGGTTTTTGAATGTATGTTTCAGGAAGGGAGGGTTCCATTTGATTGGAATAGTGCATGTGTAGTTCCACTTTACAAAGGGAAGGGAGATAAGTATGATGGTACTAGTTTTAGGGGAATTAGTTTGTTGAGTGTAGTTGGTAAGGTATATGGAAGGGTGCTAACTGAGAGAATTGGGAAAGGTACTGAGAGATTGATTGGGGAAGAACAGTGTGGATTCAAGAGAGGAAGAGGATGTATGGATCAGGTGCTTGCGGTAAGACAGGTGTATGAGAAGTACTTGGAAAAAGGCAGGGACACTTCTTTTGCTTTTATGGATTTAGAGAAAGCGTATGGCAGAGTAGATAGAGAGGAGTTGTGGAGGGTGTTGCGACTGTATGGAATAAGTGGAAGTTTGTTGAATGCTGTGAAGAGTTTTTACATGAATAGTAGAGCATGCTTGAGAGTTGGGAATGGTATGAGTGATTGGTTTGAGGTGAATGTTGGGTTACGTCAAGGGTGTTTAACGTCGCCACGGTTGTTTAATGTGTTTATGGATGGAGTGTGAAGAAAGTAAATGAAAGAGTATTAGACAGAGGCTTGGAACTAGTGGGTGAGGATAGAAGGTTGTGGAAATTGAGTCAGTTGCTATTTGTGGATGATATTGTACTGGTGATTGATGCTGAAAATGAATTGAATCATTTGGTGACTGAGTTCATTAGTGTGTGTAAAGGAAGAAAGTTGCAGGTGAATATTGATAAAAAGTAAAGTCATGAGATGCACTAGGAGTGTTAATGTTGGCAGATTGAACATAGGAGTGAATGGGGAGTTGCTTGAAGTAGTTGAGAGTTTTAAGTATCTGGGGTCGCATGTGTCAAGGAGTGGACGAGTTGATGTAGAGGTAAATCACAGAGTGAAGGAAGCAAGTAAATGTTTAGGTGGGTTGAAAAGTGTTGTGAGAAATAGATATTTGGAAATGAATGCAAAAGAGAATGATATATGAAGATGTGATTGTGACGACAGCATTGTATGAAGCAGAGACATGGAATGCAAGAGAGGATGAATGGAATAAGTTGAATGTAATGGAGATGAGGTGTTTGAGAGGTACGATTGGTGTATCTAGATAGAGTAAAAAATGAGGATGTCTGGCAGAGAACGGGAGTTGGAATGAAGCTGTCAGATAGGTTAGATCAGAGAGTGTTGAGATGGTTTGGACACATGGAAAGGATGAGGGTGAACGAATGGTGAAGAGAGTGTGGAGTACTGAAGTGATTGGAGTTAGGTCAAGAGGGAGACCTAGAATGAGATGGATGGATGGCGTGAAAAGATCACTGAATGCACGTGGAATGTCAGTGGAACAGGGAAGAGTGGGTGCCAGAGATAGGAATGAATGGAGGGAGATTGTGCATATATTGTGCATATATACCTGCTAACTCAGTGAACTGTGGTGGACAGGTGTGTGGGGAGTTTCCATGTGATAAAGCTGTGGGGGTAAACCAGCTGCGGCTGTCGGGCTCATTGTAGAATATCCTTGCTTACTTACTTTGGGGATGACCCAAACAGGGTGGAAGGGGGGGAGATGTGGCAACCCTTTATTCCCAAGGACCTGAGAGGAGTGGTTGAGGTGTATGTGGATCGTGGTGAATGCTCTTTTCTTGGCTTGGCGACCTCCCTTACAAGGGGGAATGAAGTATTATTATTATTATTATTATTATTATTATTATTATTATTATTATTATTATTATTATTATTATTAAATAACAATAACAAGATAATAATAATAATAATAATAATAATAATAATAATAATAATAATAATAATTATTATTATTATTATTATTATTATTATTATTATTATTATTATTATTATTATTATTTTATCATTATTTGATAATAACAATAATGATAACAATGATGATATTAATAATAATAATGTCACGTGATATTAAAAACTCATCCGCTTTTAATTATAAGGTAATGTACACATTTGCACAAAACACTATATGCACCACATTTTTATTAAGTAATACAAGGAGAGAGAGAGAGAGAGAGAGAGAGAGAGAGAGAGAGAGAGAGAAGAGAGAGAGAGAGAGAGTTTGCAACAGCGGTTAAACATAACATTAAATTGGGCTACTCCTGGTGACATGGGGGGGGGGGGTCATCGTCGCTGATGACCGATCATCCCACTGCAAGCTCACCCACCCACGTGGCCAGTGTGATGAAGGAAGGAGTAGGGTCGGCCATCAGCGACAACCACCAAGGATCGCTTTCACAGCTGACAATTAATGATAGGGATCAGCATATGAATTAACCTCATAATCTAACCTTAATTTTGTAAACCTAACCTGTCCTAACCTAACAATTTACGAGGTTATAATAATGTGGTGGGAGTCATTATCTCTAGTTGATCCGATTACAGCTTAGGTGAAATATGTGCATCCTCTTTTAATGCTTATTTCTATGCAGAACATGGAGACTTTCTTCTCTCTTTTTTTTCTGGATGCGGAGATGACAGCGTCTTGACTGCACGGAAGAGAGAGAGAGAGAGAGAGAGAGAGAGAGAGAGAGAGAGAGAGAGAGAGAGAGAGAGAGAGAGAGAAACAAGGTCAGCGCTTGTGTATACTATAAAAAAAAAAAAAATCCAAAATCTTTGCAGGCGTAGAAAATGATGAATGTGAAAGTGAGTCGCAATTCTTTAGAATTGATGACATTCTGTCTCGGATATGGCATGCGAAACATCATAGGCCCATCAAACTTGGGTCATTAGGATATTTATTGCCCTGCTAAAATAAAACAGATTTTCCAAAATAAAATAGTTATACCAAATTGAAACAGGAGTCTTGTATACTTTTATTAATTTCAAAAACAACATAAGTAAACCTATATAAAGTATGCATTTGTTATTTTTTCATGTATTACTAATGCCATATTTTATAAAATTACGATACTGCATGGACTACAATCAACTAAAGTCTTTTTAGGTCATATATATATATATATATATATATATATATATATATATATATATATATATATATATATATATATATATATATATATATATATTATTTTTTAATGATTGGCGAGACGAAAACATAGAGAGGAACAGAGATGGGGAGTATTGTGACTTGTCTGATGTGAAGGGGATAATAAGACAGGTGTAATGAGTATCCAAGTATATTTGGTGTTGATGTAGGCATAGAAAGAGAATCGTAACTGAAGGAAGACTTAACATCAAACTGTCCTGGACTGTCTTATTTAAGTCCACAAGACCCTTCATCTGTAGTATCTCAATGGGCGATTGATGCCATGGGCCAAACTACTTCATGGTTACCTTACTTAACCTATAGTTTAGTTCGAGTACATACATAGACAGTGAAATTAGATAGATAGATAGACAGATAGATTCATGACCGTGGTTTTATGTGCTTGTGTGTGTAGAAATTTATGTTCAAATATACAATCTTTATTTTTGTAAAGCTAAAAAAATAATGCATATATTAGCATACATATGTGTACACATTCATGCATGTGGTCACATATCATCATATACATACTTATATGCACATTCATTCGTACATACAAACATTATATATATATATATATTATATATATATATATATATATATATATATATATATATATATATATATATATATATATATATATGTGTGTGTGTGTGTGTGTGTGTGTGTGTGATTACCTAATTGTGATTACCTAATTGCGTTTACGGGAAAGAGCCCAAAGCTCGTATCTTCCCGTCTCCTGATCGGTTCCATTTTATACTTAGTGATACTTATCATCCCTGTCCTTAAAACTATGGATTGAGATAGCATTAACTACCTCCTCGCTTAGCCAATTCCAATTATCAACTACTCTTACACTGAAAAAGTATTTCCTTACATCCTGCAAAGAAGTTTTCTTACGAAGCTTCAAACTATGACCTCTAGTTCTAGAGCCAGCCATATCAAACTATCGATCCCTATCCACTCTATCATAACCATGAAGGAATTTAAAGACTGTCACCATATCCCCCCTCACTCTTCTAGCTTCGAGTGATGGTAAGTCTAATTCCCTCAGCCTCTCATCATAACTGAGATTGCGTATTTCTGGCACCAGTTTCGTGGCATGTCTTTGAACTTTTTCAAGCTTAGCTATGTGCTTTTTCAAGTGCGGATTCCAAAAGGGGGCTGCATATTCCAGTTTTGGCCTCACATAGGTTACATAAATATTTCTAAACATTTCCTTGTCCATGTGCCTGAAGGCTACCCTTACATTTGATAAGAATGCATATGCTGCCCTTACTATGCCATTTATATGTATTTCTGGAGACAAATCTGCCAGTATGTTTACTCCTAGATCTCTCTCATTTTCTGTCTCTTGAAGTTGTACTCCAGCCACCGAGTAGTCAAGCCTGGGCCTTCTTGCACTTGTACCCATTCTCATTACCTTACATTTTGAAGTATTGAATTTCATTAGCCACTTTTCTGACCACTCATGCAGATTATTTAGATCCTCCTGAAGTTCTCTACCATTGTTCTCGTTTTTTACTTTCTTCACAATCTTTGCATCATCTGCAAACATATTCATGAATGAATTTACAGACTCTGGTAGGTCATTTACATATACAAGGAACAAAAGTGGCCCTAAAACTGAACCCTGTGGAACTCCACTACTAACTCTTCTTCATTCGGACACTGAGTGTCTTACTCTAACCCTCTGTTCCCTTCCTTCTAAGTAAGTTTTTATCCATTCCAGAACCTTTCCACCTATTCTAGCCATTGATTGCAGCTTCCTAATAAGTTTCCCATGTGTGTGTGATTACCTAATTGATTACCTAATTGTGTTTACGGGAAAGAGCCCAAAGCTCGTATCTTCCCGTCTCCTGATCGGTTCCATTTTATACTTAGTCATACTTATCATACCTGTCCTTAAAACTATGGATTGAGATAGCATTAACTACCTCCTCGCTTAGCCAATTCCAATTATCAACTACTCTTACACTGAAAAAGTATTTCCTTACATCCTGCAAAGAAGTTTTCTTACGAAGCTTCAAACTATGACCTCTAGTTCTAGAGCCAGCCATATCAAAATATCGATCCCTATCCACTCTATCATAACCATGAAGGAATTTAAAGACTGTCACCATATCCCCCCTCACTCTTCTAGCTTCGAGTGATGGTAAGTCTAATTCCCTCAGCCTCTCATCATAACTGAGATTGCGTATTTCTGGCACCAGTTTCGTGGCATGTCTTTGAACTTTTTCAAGCTTAGCTATGTGCTTTTTCAAGTGCGGATTCCAAAAGGTGCTGCATATTCGAGTTTTGGCCTCACATAGGTTACATACATATTTCTGAACATTTCCTTGTCCATGTGCCTGAAGGCTACCCTTACATTTGATAAGAATGCATATGCTGCCCTTATTATGCCATTTATATGTATTTCTGGAGACAAATCTGCCAGTATGTTTACTCCTAGATCTCTCTCATTTTCTGTCTCTTGAAGTTGTACTCCAGCCACCGAGTAGTCAAGCCTGGGCCTTCTTGCACTTGTACCCATTCTCATTACCTTACATTTTGAAGTATTGAATTTCATTAGCCACTTTTCTGACCACTCATGCAGATTATTTAGATCCTCCTGAAGTTCTCTACCATTGTTCTCGTTTTTTACTTTCTTCACAATCTTTGCATCATCTGCAAACATATTCATGAATGAATTTACACACTCTGGTAGGTCATTTACATATACAAGGAACAAAGGTGGCCCTAAAACTGAACCCTGTGGAACTCCACTACTAACTCTTCTCCATTCAGACACTGAGTGTCTTACTCTAACCCTCTGTTCCCTTCCTTCTAAGTAAGTTTTTATCCATTCCAAAACATTTCCACCTATTCTAGCCATTGATTGCAGCTTCCTAATAAGTCTCCCATGTGGAACAGTGTCAAACGCTTTCTGGAAGTCTAGGAATATGCAATCTGCCCAGCCCTCTCTTTCCTGTAAGATTTGGCTTACCTCATCATAAAATTCTAATAAGTTTGTTACTGTTGATCTACCTTCTCTGAAGCCATGTTGCCTCACTGACAAAAAGTTGAAGGATTCCAAGTGAAGAGAGATATGTTTCCTTAGTAGTTTCTCCATAACTTTGCAACTATGCTGGTCAAGGAAACAGGTCTATAGTTCAGAGCCGTATCCCTCCTTCCCTTTTTGAAGATAGGTATCACATTTGCTTGTTTCCAGCATCTTGGAATCTCCCCCGACTCCAGTGACTCCTTAAATATGATACTTAGTGCCACTGATATTGTGTTTGCGCATTTTTTTAGCACATGAGGGGATATGTCATCGGGACCTGTAGCTTTATGAACATCTAAATCCATCAGCGCTTTGCATACCTCTGTGGCTGTAAGGTTGATGTTCTCTAATACCGGCCCTTGAGCTTCTATCACTGCAATCTGAGGGGGTGGGGTATTTTCTACTGTAAATACTGACTGAAACTCCTTGTTCAATTCTTTGCAGATCTCTTCATCCGTCTCAGTGATGCTTCCATCCGCTCTCTTTAGCCTTAAAACCTGTTCTTTTACCTTCAGTTTTCCTCTGATAAAGCTGTGGAAAAGCTTGGGATTTTCTTTAGCCTTCCTGGTGATGTCCCTCTCATAGTCTCTCTCTGCATCTCTCCTTTTACTTAGGTAGTCATTTCTTGCTCTTTTGTAGGTTTGCCAGGCATTTATGTTTTTTCTCCTCCTATACCTTTTCCAGCATTTGTCTCTCCACTCCTTAGCTCTTTTACACCCATTATCGAACCATTTCTCTCTGGCATGAATTACAACTACTTTGGTGACAGGTATGCAGCAATCTACTATCTTCCCATATTTCTCACAAAAGATGTCATACATTTCTTGTACAGATTTGTTGTAAAATAAGGTTCTCCAGTCAATAACTGCAAAAAGCTCATTCATTTTGATGTAATCTCCTTTTGTGTGTGTGTGTGCACGCACGTGATTACCTAATTGTGATTACCTAATTGTGTTTACGGGAAAGAGCCCAAAGCTCGTATCTTCCCGTCTCCTGATCGGTTCCATTTTAGACTTAGTGATACTTATCGTACCTGTCCTTAAAACTATGGATTGAGATAGCATTAACTACCTCCTCGCTTAGCCAATTCCAATTATCAACTACTCTTACACTGAAAAAGTATTTCCTTACATCCTGCAAAGAAGTTTTCTTACGAAGCTTCAAACTATGACCTCTAGTTCTAGAGCCAGCCATATCAAAATATCGATCCCTATCCACTCTATCATAACCATGAAGGAATTTAAAGACTGTCACCATATCCCCCCTTACTCTTCTATCTTCGAGTGATGATAAGTTTAATTCCCCCAGCCTCTCATCATAACTGAGATTGCGTATTTCTGGCACCAGTTTCGTGGCATGTCTTTGAACTTTTTCAAGCTTAGCTATGTGCTTTTTCAAGTGCGGATTCCAAAAGGGGGCTGCATATTCCAGTTTTGGCCTCACATAGGTTACATAAATATTTCTGAACATTTCCTTGTCCATGTGCCTGAAGGCTACCCTTACATTTGATAAGAATGCATATGCTGCCCTTACTATGCCATTTATATGTATTTCTGGAGACAAATCTGCCAGTATGTTTACTCCTAGGTCTCTCTCATTTTCTGTCTCTTGAAGTTGTACTCCAGCCACCGAGTAGTCAAGCTTGGGCCTTCTTGCACTTGTACCCATTCTCATTACCTTACATTTTGAAGTATTGAATTTCATTAGCCACTTTTCTGACCACTCATGCAGATTATTTAGATCCTCCTGAAGTTCTCTACCATTGTTCTCGTTTTTTACTTTCTTCACAATCTTTGCATCATCTGCAAACATATTCATGAATGAATTTACAGACTCTGGTAGGTCATTTACATATACAAGGAACAAAAGTGGCCCTAAAACTGAACCCTGTGGAACTCCACTACTAACTCTTCTCCATTCAGACACTGAGTGTCTTACTCTAACCCTCTGTTCCCTTCCTTCTAAGTAAGTTTTTATCCATTCCAAAACATTTCCACCTGTTTGTATGTTTGTGAGTGTGCGCGCGTTCCTTCTCTTTTGTGTGTATGTATTTTAGGACTGACAGATCGAAACTAATGGTAACATAATAAGATCACATTAGGACACAACATTTCCATACAAATCGGGAGAAGGGGCATTCCCTATAGAAGATATATATATATATATATATATATATATATATATATATATATATATATATATATATATATATATATATATATATATATATATATATATATATATATATATATATATATATACACGAAAAACCAAACGAACCCATGAACATTATTATTATTATTATTATTATTATTATTATTATTATTATTATTATTATTATTATTACATATTTTTTGTCCAGCTTCGACTGCAGGCTTGTACCTATAATTTGATATATTTAGACATTAACTGAAGAAGCTATTGAGAGAGAGAGAGAGAGAGAGAGAGAGAGAGAGAGAGAGGAGAGAGAGAGAGAGAGAGAGAGAGAGAGAGAGAGAGAGAGAGAGAGAGAGAGAGAGAGACCCCATTCATCCTCTTCCATAACTGAATTCCCGGTCTTACAGTTCAGACTTGTACTCTCCCAGAGAGAGAGAGAGAGAGAGAGAGAGAGAGAGAGAGAGAGAGAGAGAGAGAGAGAGAGAGAGGCTTCAAGCCCACACCCTTGACCTTCGCTTCTGTCAGTCTCTGCTTTCGATGCTTAGTAGAAGTCGTTATGCCTGTTGGCGCCATTTCTTGAAATATCAAAATATTACCTACAGAATCGACTTCGCAATTGTTATTTAATCATTCCCAAAATGCTTAATTGTAATAGTGTCTCTATTTTAATATAAATCTTTCTGTTCAGATTCCCTTGATGGGATATAAATGGATAGTGTTTATATTTTATCATAAAGTGATGTTTGGCATTCTCATATCAGCTCTGCCGTGGTTCGTCAACTAAACTTAGCTCTCCCTCTCTCTCCTTTTTAAGTCTCTATTCTACAGCCAAGTCATAGTATCTGTCTTTTTCAAATAAAAGCAGGAAGGCAAACACAAAGGCATACACTCAATCATGGTGCCACTGTTTTTGGTGATACAATAAACATATAGCATCGGGATTGGGAAGGTTAAACACCTCTTTGGTTCCTCTGTTCGTCTCCCCCTCCCATGAGCTACTTTCACCTTCATTCGTGACTTCCGCCTTGGCTCCCTCACACACCCCACACGTCCAGCTCTCTCTGCCTTCTCTCTCACGCTCTTCAAATCTCGCGTCGTCTTATCTGTCACTCTCACTCTCGACTCAATGAACCATTCCTCAACACAAATGGAACCTTTGACTCAATACTTCCATGAGGTCCAACCACAAGAATATATTGATAATGTAATGTAATACATCTTTGTCAAATAAAAAACAAAATTACCATAAGCTATAGTTATAACCCTATTTATAGTTACCTTGATGTAATCCTTGAGAGCAGTAATGATGGCTTCACAGGTTTCCTGCACTATTCCAATGATTGTAGATTTTCCCATTACGCCGGAATAACGCAGCCGGGAAAATGATTCTCCTGTTGCTAAATAGCAGAGAGTAATGGAAAGTCTTTCATTTGCTGAGATGCTCTCCCTCATAACAGTGTCTTTTTTAGTTATGTATGGCCTTACCTATATCCAAAAGTTTATTGTAGGTCTTTTCATCCATCCGGAAATAACTGTGAAAATCAGTCATATCGGTTTTTTTTATTTCATTCAAAAGGTTTAAATGCGTAAAAATATTACGCTTCCCAATCCAGTCTTTGACCCACTTTGTACGTTTGCGTCTTTTCTTTAGCCAAAGAGCCACAATAATTGCAATGCTTGATTTTCTCTTGTTTCTCATTTCACTTGCAGGCCCAGGGCACAACCATTCGACGCTGGTACACTGGATTACTGACGCCTCAATCAGTATTCTATAATGGACGTGTGTTCGGTGCACTGACAGTAGTTCACACCAATAGAATAGTGTCAGTATTTTTACTGACAGTAATAATGATCGTCTGTACCCCCTTTAGGACAGTCTTCCCTCTAGGATATATTTTCCACTTAATCTTTGTCTATCTTCGTCTATTTTTATTTAGGCTTTTTTATATTTTCGTTATATATATATATATATATATATATATATATATATATATATATATATATATATATATATATATATATATATATATATATATATATATATATATATATATATATATATATATATATATATATATCCAAGAGATACATTAACATATGTGAAAACATGAATCATATTTTACCCCTGACCGGGACTCGAAAATAAGACACAAACTTACTGTGCCAAGGTGTTATCAACTACACCACTGAAGGTCTAAAATAGAAGCAAACCTTTCATCTTAACTGCTATACTAGGAATGAACGCATTCTATCTGATGCCTTTTTGTTCATATTACAGCTTTTCCTAAACTCACTCGTGGCTTCGTGTTATTCACATTTAATTCACATTCCAGCGCCTTGGCACAGTGAACATGTATCTCAGGTTCGAGTCCCAGTCAGGAGTAAAATACAATTCATATTTACACATATGTTAATGTATTTATTTGAATATTGTCAATGCCTATATAGCTAGGATATGAATTAAATGTAAAAAAAAAAAAAGCCACGAGTAAGGTTAGGAGAATCTGTAATATGAACAAAAAGGCATTCAGAAAGAATGCGTTCATTCCTAGTATAGCAGTTAGCTGTAAGGGTTACTTCATTATTAGACCTTCTGTGGTGTAGTTGATAGCGCCTTGGCACAGCTAGGGTCACGGCCATTGGTAAAATATGATTCATATGTGTGGGTGTGTTATTAAAACTGGAGATTATAATCTGAAAAAGATGAAATGAACGCATCCAACTATCATCCACCCAGAAGGCCCCGAGTTCAAAACTTTCTACCCCAAGCGGCCTCTCAGCTGGTAAAGACCGAAGTCATTTAGAGGGTGAGGAGAAGAGGGAAGTGAGGTTG
>JAXCGZ010004484.1:42500-45607 GCA_037179515.1 Halocaridina rubra
CCAGTTTGTGGGGCATAGGCACATACCACATTGACTACCACATTAACTACCGTTTCTCCCAGTCCCAGCTTTAAACTCATAATTCTGTTACTCTTTCTATTCACTCCAAGTAAGCTTTCCTTCAGGTCCTTAGATAGTATTATTCCTGCACCATTCCTCCCTTCTTCATTTTCTCCACTATAGAACAAGTTGCAGCCCTTACAGGGTACGAGAAGGAGAGGGAGACCAAAGTGTACGTGGATGGATTGCATCAATGACGACCTGAGGACTAAAGGTTTGTTGGGTGATGAGGTATGGAACAGAAACAATGGAGAAAACTGGCCAGAAACATCGACCCACATAAAAGTGGGAAAAGATGTAGACAAAGAAGAAGAAGAACAACAACAACAACTTGCAGCCCTCACTCAGCTCCCTCGCCTTATTTTCTTTCCACCTGGTCTTACAGAACACAGCACTCCAAGTCTCCTCCTCTCCATCAGGTTCACCAGTTCTCACACCTTCTCAGTCATCGTCACCACATTAAGAGTTCCCACCCGCAGCACCTCATCTGACACTCTCCCTTGAGCTTGCCTCTTTAACTAAGCCCGCCCATGACTGGGTAGCCCTTGCCATCATTCCGGAGGAGTCAGGCGAAGCCCCAACGCATCGCCTACGGGAAATGCCCTAGCATGGTGTCTATTCTCGTTATCTGTACTGGCCATATTTTGGTATTGGCACAATTTTTTTTTGGCCGGATGCCCTTCCTGACGCAAAGCCTCCCCATTTATCCGGGCTTGGGAACGGCACCAAGTTGAGGCTGGCTTGCACCCTCAGTGGCTTCACAAATCCGTGATGAAGGGGGTAAAGAGAGAAAAGCATCTCCCATAGAGGCAAAATCTCGTCTCTGGAAATTATTCTTCAACATAAGATTCTCGAAGACCAGGTATGCAAGCTTTCGAATACTGCAAGCCTTCTTCGTCAGGCAGTAATCAAAACACTGGAAAAAGAATACTGCAAGCCTTCTTCGTCAGGCAGTAAACAAAACACTGGAAAAAGACGGGTGGTTACGTCATAATGTTCCTTGGTATCTGCTCGAGGAATTCGGTGATATAATGTGCTTATATATATATATATATATATATATATATATATATATATATATATATATATATATATATATATATATATATATATATATATATATATATATATATATATATATATATATATATATATATATATACATACATACATACATACATACATACATACATACATACATACATACATACATACATACATACATACATATATATATATATATATATATATATATATATATATATATATATATATATATATATATATATATATATATATATATATATATATATATATATATATATATATATATATATATATATATACATACATACATACATACATACATACATACATATATATATATATATATATATATATATATATATATATATATATATATATATATATATATATATATATATATATATATATATATATATATATATATATATATATATATATATATATATATATATATATATATATATATATATATATATATATATATATATATATATATATATATATATATATATATATATATATATATATATATATATATATATATATATATATATATATATATATATATATATATATATATATATATATATATATATATATATATATATATATATATATATATATATATATATATATATATATATATATATATATATATATATATATATATATATATATATATATATATATATATATATATATAATATATATAAACATATAAACATATAAACATATATATATATATATATATATATATATATATATATATATATATATATATATATATATATATATATATATATATATATATATATATTTATGTATATTTGTACAATTATATATGCACACACACACACACACACACACACACACTGTTCCACATGGGAGACTTATTAGGAAGCTGCAATCAATGGCTAGAATAGGTGGAAATGTCTTGGAATGGATAAAAACTTACTTAGAAGGAAGGGAACAGAGGGTTAGAGTAAGACACTCAGTGTCTGAATGGAGAAGAGTTAGTAGTGGAGTTCCACAGGGTTCAGTTTTAGGGCCACTTTTGTTCCTTGTATATGTAAATGACCTACCAGAGTGTGTAAATTCATTCATGAATATGTTTGCAGATGATGCAAAGATTGTGAAGAAAGTAAAAAACGAGAACAATGGTAGAGAACTTCAGGAGGATCTAAATAATCTGCATGAGTGGTCAGAAAAGTGGCTAATGAAATTCAATACCTCAAAATGTAAGGTAATGAGAATGGGTACAAGTGCAAGAAGGCCCAAGCTTGACTACTCGGTGGCTGGAGTACAACTTCAAGAGACAGAAAATGAGAGAGATCTAGGAGTAAACATACTGGCAGATTTGTCTCCAGAAATACATATAAATGGCGTAGTAAGGGCAGCATATGCATTCTTATCAAATGTAAGGGTAGCCTTCAGGCACATGGACAAGGAAATGTTCAGAAATATTTATGTAACCTATGTGAGGCCAAAACTCGAATATGCAGCCCCCTTTTGGAATCCGCACTTGAAAAAGCACATAGCTAAGCTTGAAAAAGTTCAAAGGCATGCCACGAAACTGGTGCCAGAAATACGCAATCTCGGTTATGATGAGAGGCTGAGGGAATTAGACTTGCCATCACTCGAAGCTAGAAGAGTAAGGGGGGATATGGTGACAGTCTTTAAATTCCTTCATGGTTATGATAGAGTGGATAGGGATCGATATTTCGATATGGCTGGCTCTAGAACTAGAGGTCATAGTTTGAAGCTTCGTAAGAAAACTTGTTTGCAGGATGTAAGGAAATACTTTTTCAGTGTAAGAGTAGTTGATAATTGGAATTCGCTAAGCGAGGAGGTAGTTAATGCTATCTCAATCCATAGTTTTAAAGACAGGTATGATAAGTATCACTAAGTCTAAAAATGGAACCGATCAGGAGACGGGAAGATACGAGCTTTGGGCTCTTTCCCGTAAACACAATTAGGTAATCACAATTAGGTAATCACAC
>JAXCGZ010004485.1:0-5000 GCA_037179515.1 Halocaridina rubra
TAACAAAGAAGGGGGAGACATAAACAAAAGGACTCATGAGACCTGAGGGATTAAAAAAATTTTTGATAACAGGACAGGTCTAATCCAAACGAATTATCCTCAACCAAGAAGCCGCCAAGATCATTAAACCATTAACAAAGAAAAATGTTAATCCTTAAAATGGTAAATGATCTGAAAGAAGATAGCCCCCAACATATTATTATAATTAAATGAATATTAATCTGGTTGGGGGTTTATCTTGAGGGATAACTTCGTTGAGGCAGCGCTTCAGGAGGGCTTTATCAATTATGTCAGGGGTCCATTGCCCCCTAGATAGATTAAAATTGTCCTTCATTTCAATGAGGGAAGATTCCACAATTTTCCGTTTGAATTGACAGGTACTTTTAAATAGCATAGTGGCACCACTCCAATCAATCCGATGATTATGTTCATTGATGTGGGTAAAAATAGCTGAATTTTCTTGATTATATCTTACTGCTCTCTTGTGTTCTAAGA
Source organism: Halocaridina rubra (assembly GCA_037179515.1). NCBI lineage: Eukaryota > Metazoa > Arthropoda > Malacostraca > Decapoda > Atyidae > Halocaridina > Halocaridina rubra. The sequence goes on from JAXCGZ010004485.1 coordinate 496, forward strand.
CTCTCTGGGATAGAGAGCGGCCTGTTTGTCCTATGTACACTCTATTGCAATCATTACAGCTTATTTGGTATACTCCTGCATTAACTTCTTTTTTGTTTTGGCTAACGTTAACTAATTCTTTTCTTAAAGTAGTGGGATAGTTAAAAGTGAATGGGGACTGTTTACCTAATGTATCATTTATGACGCCTAGCTTTTGGTGAAAAGGAAGGAGGATTTTGTTGAAATTATTCTCTTTGGGGGTCCTGTGAGGATTGTAAAAAACATGTTTAGCTTTCTGCAGAGCTTTGTCTAAGAAAAAGGGAGGATAACAAAGTTGGTCAAGCTGAGAATAAACCGTTTGAATTTCATGTTCTAAATAATTGGAGCTGCAAATCCGGAGGGCTCTAAGGAATAAATTCGAAGCTATACCTAATTTTACTTTTTCTTCACGATAACTATAAAAGTGCACATAAGACGCAGAGTGGGTGGATTTTCTATAGACTTTAAAGTTGTAACCCCAAGTATCTCTAACAATGAGGACATCAAGGAAAGGCATTTGGTTTTCATTTTCCCATTCTACTTTAAATTTAATGGAAGGAACTAAACTATTTAGTTGTGCTACAAATTCGTTAAAGGTACCCCAAGCATCATCCCAATAACTAAAAATGTCATCAACATAGCGCAGCCAAATCATGTTGGGAGGTTTGATTTCTCTCAGAAGCTCAGTCTCAAAATATTCCATATACAAATTGGCTAAAATTGGAGACAAAGGACTTCCCATACTACAACCGAACTTTTGCCTATAAAAATTGCCATTGAAAGAAAAGACATTAGTACTCACGCAGAGTCTGATTAATTTGATAATTTTTGCTATGGGTAAGGGGAAATCCTTTTTAAAGGTTTCAAGTTTCTTAGCAAGGAAATTAAGTACAGAATCTATTGGGACATTTGTAAAAAGTGATTCTACATCAAGACTGAGTAATTTAACCCCATTCATTGGAACATTGGATAACCTAAATCTCTGAATGAAGTCCTCTGAATGCTTTAGGTGCGCTTGGGAAAATTTACCTAGATATGGGGATAGTAAGCTGGCTAACCATTTAGCAAGTTTTGAAGTGATTCATTAGGTAAACAGTCCCCATTCACTTTTAACTATCCCACTACTTTAAGAAAAGAATTAGTTAACGTTAGCCAAAACAAAAAAGAAGTTAATGCAGGAGTATACCAAATAAGCTGTAATGATTGCAATAGAGTGTACATAGGACAAACAGGCCGCTCTCTATCCCAGAGAGTCTTAGAACACAAGAGAGCAGTAAGATATAATCAAGAAAATTCAGCTATTTTTACCCACATCAATGAACATAATCATCGGATTGATTGGAGTGGTGCCACTATGCTATTTAAAAGTACCTGTCAATTCAAACGGAAAATTGTGGAATCTTCCCTCATTGAAATGAAGGACAATTTTAATCTATCTAGGGGGCAATGGACCCCTGACATAATTGATAAAGCCCTCCTGAAGCGCTGCCTCAACGAAGTTATCCCTCAAGATAAACCCCCAACCAGATTAATATTCATTTAATTATAATAATATGTTGGGGGCTATCTTCTTTCAGATCATTTACCATTTTAAGGATTAACATTTTTCTTTGTTAATGGTTTAATGATCTTGGCGGCTTCTTGGTTGAGGATAATTCGTTTGGATTAGACCTGTCCTGTTATCAAAAATTTTTTTAATCCCTCAGGTCTCATGAGTCCTTTTGTTTATGTCTCCCCCTTCTTTGTTATTTTGTCTCAGTTGTGCTTGAGAAGGGATCCAGTTAGGATCCGAAATATAGCATTGTTTTATAAGTTTTGTTTCACTGATGGGCTTCCTTACTATATATATATATATATATTTATATATATATATATATATATATATATATATATATATATATATATATATATATATATATATATATATATATATATATATATATATATATATATATATATATATATATATATATATATATATATATATATATATATATTTATATATATATATATATATATATATATATATATATATATATATATATATATATATATATATATATATATATATATATATATATATATATATATATATATATATATATATATATAAATGCATGCATGCATGCATGCATGCATACATACATACATACATACATACATACATACATACATACATACATACATACATACATACATACATACATACATACATACATACATACATACATACATACATACATACATACATACATACATACATACATACATACATACATACATACATACATACATACATACATACATACATACATACATACATGCATGCATGCATGCATGCATGCATGCATGCATGCATGCATGCATACATACATACATACATACATACATACATACATACATACATACATACATACATACATACATACATACATACATACATACATACATACATACATACATACATACATACATACATACATACATACATACATACATACATACATACATACATACATACATACATACATACATACATACATACATACATACATACATACATACATACATACATACATACATACATACATACATACATACATACATACATACATACATACATACATACATACATACATACATACATACATACATACATACATACATACATACATACATACATACATACATACATACATACATACATACATACATACATACATACATACATACATACATACATACATACATACATACATACATACATACATACATACATACATACATACATACATACATACATACATACATACATACATACATACATACATACATACATACATACATACATACATACATATATATATATATATATATATATATATATATATATATGTACATATATATATATATATATATATATATATATATATATATATATATATATATATATATTTATATATATATATATATATATACATATATATATTTATATGTGTGTGTTAGGAATTCTTTACTGCTCATGTACTAAAGTTAATTTGGTTTTCCTCTTTTTCACTCATTTAGCTGTATTTTTGCCTTCCAGGAAATTAAATTATCAAGTATTCCATTCACAACTCAAAATCATTTCGCATTTGAGAAAAAGAGAAAATAAAATGCTTTGCATTCCAAAGCAAAAATTTTACAGCGTAGTTACAAAGAAGGTCTCTTTTTTTTACGCTCCAATCAAATTATAACTGCAACTTTTATGTAATGTTAAAAATGGGAACGTTAGTTTTAATTGTTATTGAAACTACTGACTCATGTTATCCAATTGGTTACTAAGTGTCACTTCAAAACTACACTTTTTCAAGACCGAGTGAAAAAGACAGTAAACTAATCCTGCCAATGCATATCTTCATATAATATTCTGCCAGTTTTCTCGTTTTTAAGAGATGCTTCCCATATAATATCGATGTATTTATTTAGCTGTCAGACGAGCAATGCATAGGAGAATAATGTAAATGGAATGAGAAAATGTATATCCCTCTTGAATCAATATAAATATACAATAGCCAAAAGTAAAAAAAAAAAACAATATTTGAATATGACAGGAAAGGTGAATGTATATATTTGTTGGAAGATCAATATAAATATGTATCTATGAGCGATGTTTTTTTGTTGCGAGTGAAGCACAAACATATTTACTGCATAACTCTTAGTGTGTTTCTCGATTTCTATGGCATCGGCCCAAGATTCTCGATGTAATTTCAAAGTCACATATGATTGTTATTATTTACATATGTACTACATGATATTAGTTACATCACCAATGAATATTTTTGTGGATAAGAGAAAATTACATAGTTGTCGATGCAACTCGAAAAGGGTTGAACTTTACTCCCTAAATCCCACTTCACGTCCTTCCTGGAAAGTAAGAACCATGACTTGACACGCACTGACCCCATCACGCAATCTACTGCTCTGCATAAAGGACAGACATTAATTGGCCATGCAGTATTGCACATGGATGCAAACTACTGAATAGACTAATTATATGTCTTTGTCAAAAGTGGCCATCCCATTCTCAAAAGAAAAACAAGAGAGAGAAGAGGGGTTTGGTTTATACTAGCACATATAAAAACGAGCCCTATGAGTTGAGGGTCCTTCAACGTTGGACATGTGAGACAGAATGGCAAATTCAAAGTATTTTAGTTTGAGCAAGCTAGCTCAACACAGTGCCAGTCTCGAACCAACGATCAATGAAAAGAGCTAGTACTGGAGAGCATATAGGTATAATTCCCAAATCTAAATCCAGCTCTAGACCCCAAGAGACTAGGGAAATATAGCGACATACTGCCATGTTAAAGAGCTGCCAACAGAAAAAGAAAGAGGGATATTTTGCTTTGAATAGCAGCTGAATAAAGATATTCCAAATTGGAATCAACAACCAATATGTACTTTCTTAGCTATTTATGTTAGCCACAGAGAAAAGTTAAGTTCATATT
>JAXCGZ010004485.1:10000-45545 GCA_037179515.1 Halocaridina rubra
TAAAGCTGTTTTCATTCTCCTTCTGCAGCGGCTGTATTATCGGGGAAGGCACAATATGTTTTTTTTTTATTATTTACTCTGTCTGCAACATCTTTTTTTGCTGACCGGGGTAAGGCCCATTGATGAATGCCATTTATATTATTATTATTATTACTATAATTATTATTATTATTATTATTATTATTATTATTATTATTATTATTATTATTATTATTATTATTATTATTATTATTATTATTATTATTATTATTATTATTATTATTATTATTATTATTATTATTATTATTATTATTATTATTATTATTATTATTATTATTATTATTATTATTATTAGTAGTAGTAGTAGTAGTAGTAGTAGTAGTAGTAGTAGTAGTAGTAGTAGTAGTAGTTTCTTATACTTAATTAGACTTTAAATTTATTCTTAATTAATTTTTCGTCTTTCTTTCTAATTTGTTTATTTGTAAATGTACAATATGAGTTTGCTTTTGCTGATGTGATATTTTCTGATTTGATATTTTTGAATACTTCAAGTTTATTTAGTAGGAATCAATGTAAAATTGAAAGTAATTATTTGTGGCTTGCAAATGCATTTATTTCTCAAACTGGTCTTGATAAAGTTAACTGATGTACATTTTTGTACACCAGAGCGACAACATTTTACAAATGTGGTGATTGCAAAGTGCCGTCAAAGTGACTATCCAATAGATTTTTGTTTTATTTCTCCAACGTTATTCAAATGGGGGTGGACACAATGTGTTGGAGCTCAATATTTGGTTAAGGCTGGGTACCATTCCTATACGCCGCCTACAACATGGACTAATATGGTGTTAGAAGTTGGTATTTTCAATCAATAGTGTACAGTACACGCAGATACGCACACACAGTAACCTTTGAGAGAGGGAAAACATGTAGGGAAATATTGTTGAGAAAAAAAAGTCTAAAAGACCTTCAAGAATTCAAAGAAGTGTTCATTAGACGATACAGAACACAGGAAGAGATGGGAAAGATCAAAAACTTGTTGCAAGAGGCAAGAAGGTTAAATGATGAAAGAAATGAAGAAGAGAAGAAAAATTTTCATTACAGAGTTCTTCCAGACAAAGGGGAGATAAAGAAGATAATGACGGAAGATCAGGGGATGGGGCCTCATTAAGATTGTTATACACAAATGCTGATGGATTAGCTGGTATGGCAGTAGAATTAAAAGATAGGATTCACAACAGTAAGGCAGATATAGTAGCAGTTACAGAGACTAAGTTGAGTGAGGACATAAACAGTGTCACAGCTTTTTCTAAGGGCTTCAGAATACTAAGGGTTGAAAGATCTGAGAGGACTGGTGGAGGGATAGCACTGCTCATAAGTGAAAGGATTCAAGTTGAAGAAATAAACTTGGCTATAGAAAGTGAGTTCAAGGAATTTCTTGTTGCTCGCATAAATACTGGGTCAGAGAGCATTATAATAACTGTTGTATACAACCCACCAAGGAACCCAAATAGGCTTGAAGTTTATGAGGAAAGTCATATAGGTACTATTGAAGTCATAAACCCAGTTGTTAACATGGCACGGGAAAAAAAATGTAGGATTTTGATTATGGGAGACTTTAATCATAAAGAGATAGATTGGATAAATCTTGACCCACACAGTGGTGAGGACTCATTCGAGGCAAGATTCCTAGATTGCGTACAAGGGAATTTCCTACACCAACATGTAATGGAACCAACAAGGGCCAGGGGTGGGGATGAGCCATCACTACTTGATCTAGTGTTCACAGATAATGTGTTGGATATTGAAAAAATTGAGTATGTACCACCAATTGGAAAGAGTGACCACTGTGTGTTGTTGATGGAGTATATCATTGAAGATATTCTTCCTAAGAGTAGAGGCACTGAGGACATGAGGAGGAACTATCCGAAAGGAGATTACATCAAAATGAATGAGCTTTTTGCAGGTCTTGACTGGAGAACCTTATTTTACAACAAATCTGTACAAGAAATGTATGACATCTTTTGTGAGAAATATGGGAAGATAGTAGATTGCTGCATACCTGTCACCAAAGTAGGTGTAATTCATGCCAGAGAGAAATGGTTCGATAATGGGTGTAAAAGAGCTAAGGAGTGGAGAGACAAATGCTGGAAAAGGTATAGGAGGAGAAAAAACATAAATGCCTGGCAAACCTACAAAAGAGCAAGAAATGACTACCTAAGTAAAAGGAGAGAGGCAGAGAGAGACTATGAGAGGGACATCACCAGGAAGGCTAAAGAAAATCCCAAGCTTTTCCACAGCTTTATCAGAGGAAAACTGAAGGTAAAAGAACAGGATTTAAGGCTAAAGAGACCGGATGGAAGCATCACTGAGACGGATGAAGAGATCTGCAAAGAATTGAACAAGGAGTTTCAGTCAGTATTTACAGTAGAAAATACCCCACCCCCTCAGATTGCAGTGATTGAAGCTCAAGGGCCGGTATTAGAGAACATCAACCTTACAGCCACAGAGGTATGCAAAGTGCTGATGGATTTAGATGTTCATAAAGCTACAGATCCTGATGACATATCCCCTCATGTGCTTAAAAATGCGCAAACACAATATCAGTGGCACTAAGTATCATATTAAAAAAGTCACTGGAGTCAGGGGAGATTCCAAGATGCTGGAAACAAGCAAATGTGATACCTATCTTCAAAAAGGGGAGGGATACGGCTCTGAACTATAGACCAGTCTCCTTGACCAGCATAGTTTGCAAAGTTATGGAGAAACTACTAAGGAAACATATCTCTCTTCACTTGAAATCCAACTTTTTGTCAGTGAGGCAACATGGCTTCAGAGAAGGTAGATCAACAGTAACAAACTTATTAGAATTTTATGATGAGGTAAGCCAAATCTTACAGGAAAGAGAGGGCTGGGCAGATTGCATATTCCTAGACTTCCAGAAAGCGTTTGACACTGTTCCACATGGGAGACTTATTAGGAAGCTGCAATCAATGGCTAGAATAGGTGGACATGTTTTGGAATGGATAAAAACTTACTTAGAAGGAAGGGAACAGAGGGTTAGAGTAAGACACTCAGTGTCTGAATGGAGAAGAATTAGTAGTGGAGTTCCACAGGGTTCAGTTTTAGGGCCACTTTTGTTCTTTGTATATGTGAATGACCTACCAGAGTCTGTAAATTCATTCATGAATATGTTTGCAGATGATGCAAAGATTGTGAAGAAAGTAAAAAACGAGAACAATGGTAGAGAACTTCAGGAGGATCTAAATAATCTGCATGAGTGGTCAGAAAAGTGGCTAATGAAATTCAATACTTCAAAATGTAAGGTAATGAGAATGGGTACAAGTGCAAGAAGGCCCAAGCTTGACTACTCGGTGGCTGGAGTACAACTTCAAGAGACAGAAAATGAGAGAGATCTAGGAGTAAACATACTGGCAGATTTGTCTCCAGAAATACATATAAATGGCATAGTAAGAGCAGCATATGCATTCCTATCAAATGTAAGGGTAGCCTTCAGGCACATGGACAAGGAAATGTTCAGAAATATTTATGTAACCTATGTGAGGCCAAAACTCAAATATGCAGCCCCCTTTTGGAATCCGCACTTGAAAAAGCACATAGCTAAGCTTGAAAAAGTTCAAAGACATGCCACAAAACTGGTGCCAGAAATACGCAATCTCAGTTATGATGAGAGGCTGAGGGAATTAGACTTACCATCACTCGAAGCTAGAAGAGTGAGGGAGGATATGGTGACAGTCTTTAAATTCCTTCATGGTTATGATAGAGTGGATAGGGATCGATATTTCGATATGGCTGGCTCTAGAACTAGAGGTCATAGTTTGAAGCTTCGTAAGAAAACTTCTTTGCAGGATGTAAGAAAATTCTTTTTCAGTGTAAGAGTAGTTGATAATTGGAATTGGCTAAGCGAGGAGGTAGTTAATGCTATCTCAATCCATAGTTTTAAGGACAGGTATGATAAGTATCACTAAGTATAATATGGAACCGATCAGGAGACGGGAAGATACAAGCTTTGGGCTCTTTCCCGTAAACACAATTAGGTAATCACAATTAGGTAATCACACACACTCGTGTGCTTGTGTTTTTTTTATTAGTGTGACACCGTGACAGGCAAAAACTGCCCTCATCAATAAATGCCCAGTCACGAAGAAAACACCAAGACGATGGAAAAGAAAAAGGTTATGGACAAGGCAGAGATGAGGTAATGATACATAAAAGAAACAGAAAGACAGAAAAAGTAGTGAAAGTACTGAGGACCTAGAGATATGGAGGATTAAGCCCTGAGATGTCGATAGATCCACTTTTTGAATGAAGATAGATCATAAGAATTTGGAATGATGAAATGAGGAAAAGGGTTCCAAAGTCTAGATGTAGATGGGAAGAAGCAATTGTTGCACCGACCAATCCACTAGCTACAAATATCCACACAGTTCCTGTGAGATGAGGCCGCTTGGCGTGTGTTATGTGGCCTCGGCAGTGGGGGAGTGATGCAACTCGCCAACTCATCAGTGCAGTGATGAAAGTAGTAGTGATAGAAAAGAGAAAGGGATAATAACTTATAGTGAAGATAGAAAGAATCCAGATTATGAGTAAGAAAAAGGATCAGAGTCTGACTGTCTTAGATTCAACCCTATCAAGGAGATAAGTATAAAAAGAAACGCCCCAGATGTGTGAGAGGTATTCTAAGCAGGGACGGATAAGACCTTTATAGATTTTAAGAAACTGTAAAAATTAAAAGCAACGACGGAAACGAAACAGATCCCCCAATTATGTGATTCCCCCAAGCCAAATTAGAGGCTATATGGATTTCCAATATGTTGATATAATCAAAAGTGTAAATTTTGTTAGTTTCGAAGAAAGTAAGGCTATCAGGAGGAAAAGAAGTTAAAGAAATAGCCAGATGCTGTGTCTTAGAGGCATTAAATTTAACTAAATTTTAGGCTCCCAACTCAGATCCCCTCCACAGATCGAACTTGAGAGTAGAAGAGAGACTGATATGAGACTGATTACAAGTAGCAGAAGAAGGTTGTGAAGAAAAGGCAGAGAAAAAGTGAAAAGTAGAATCCTCAGCAAAGGCATGAAGAATAGAGGAAGATGGGGATTGTAGAAGATCATTGATGAAGAGAAGAAACAGAGTAGGTGAAAGATCAGAGCCCCATGGAACACCACTGGTAACAGGGAATGGGCTAGAGGTCGCACTATCAACAATTACAGATGTAAAATGGTCAAAAAGAAAACTGGAAATCAGAGAACAAAGAGAAGGGGTAAAGCCATAGGCAGGGAGTTTTGACAACAGAGCCTTGTGCCAGACTTTGTCAAAAGCCTTAGAGATATCATGGGCGACAACAAAGGATTCCCCATAGATCCTCAGAGAAACGACCATGCATAAGTAAGGTAGGACGGGAGATCACCAGTGGATCTTGCCTTGTGGAAGCCACACTGGCGATCGGAGATAAGTGAATTAGATTCAAGTCATTTCAAGAAGTGAGCATTGACCAGAGTTTTGAAAACTTTAGCAATAGAAGAGGTTAAAGCAATAGGTCGGTAGGTTGAAGGAATAGACCGGTCACCCTTCTTAGGAATAGGTTGAACTAGAGCATTCTTCCAAGATGAAGGATAGATACTGGTTGACAGAATGAAGCAAAAAAGACGGCAATGCACAAGAGCCCGTTCATCTGCAAACTCCTTAGGGAACCTTGCAGGGAATCCTTCGGGACCAGATGCCTTGTTAGTCCTTAGTGAGCAAAGAACCTTATGAACTTTGTGTGAAGAAAGGGGAAGGAATGGCATAGGACTTGAGAGGACCAATGATTGAGGGACAATGGCACTGAAATCGTTTGTAGAAGAGTTGGCAGGAAAATGAGAGCCAATAAGATTGGCTTTATTAGTGGGGGAGCAAGTTATAGAACCATTGGAATGAATGAGAGAGGGAAACTTGCATTACAGAAGTTTTTGGAGAGGATTTTGGCTAAGGAGCAGAAGCATCTGTCAGTGGGAGAGGAGTTAATGTCATCATCTTTCCCTCTTATGGAGGAAGCCTTAGGCCTTCGAATCTGAGCAGTACAGCAATTCTTAGCGATAATGAAAGCAGAGCGAGTTAATTAGAAGCTGAGGCTTGGTAAGACTGGTGTGCCCATTTCCTAACCTGAATAGCCATGGAGCAAGCACGGTGATATAAAGGTTTACGGGGAGAGAAAGTTTTTGCAGAGGCATGGATGTACGCCTCCATTCACGAGGTTATGATCTCGGCAACTTTTAGGGCTTCCTGATCAGGATTGCGGGACCAAAAGCAGTAGTTATCCCATGGGAAGTCAAAGAGGTAGTTACGCAAATCTTCATGTTGAGTATGCTCAACGTACCAAAGGCGGCACTGAGTAGGAGGGATTGGTGGAAAGGGAGTAAAATTGGAAGAGACTAATATCACAGAGTGGTTAGATTTACCAAGAGGGGAATTCACAGAATAAGAGTAGTTAGAAGAGCTAGAAGGAAGAAATAGGTCAAGAGTATTGGCTGCATGTTCGAGTTGATCGGGAACACGAGTAGGATGTTTGATAATTTGCTCCAGATCATGAGTAATAGGGAAAGCAAAGCCTCACTTCCTTCCACATCAGTGTGATAATAATTAAGTCACTCACTGTGGTGTATATTAAAGTCTCCAATATGGAGAACTTCTGCATGTGGGTGAGAAGATATCAAGAACTCATGGCAAGAGGACAGATATTCAGAGAAAGACACAAACTCAGTGGACTGTGGAAAACAGTAGCAGAAGCAAAGGAATATAGTTGTAGAGGAGAGATAGATTTTTAGCCAGAGGACATCAATGGCAGGAAATTAAAGGTCCATGAGCCTTGCAATAGGAGTGTTAATGTTGCAGTAAGCAAAAATCCCACCTTTGGAATGAAAATGATAATACAGGTTATAGTGAGGGATTTGAAATGGGTCAGTGGAAGCATGGCTAGACAGCTGGGTTTCAGATAGGAGGAAGAGGTTAGGGAGGGAAGTACCCAAGTGCTGCTCCACAGACAAAAGATTAGAGTTCAGGCCACGAATGTTAGATAGTAAAGAGTGAAAGAAGCGGATCTATTAGTTGGTGCAAGGTTAAGGGCAGAAACATTACTACCACCAGGCGTGTCAGCCCTCAAGCCAATAGTAGAGTCAACAAGATCAATGGAGATTCTTCGCACCCCTGTATGCTGGGTACTGGGGGCCATAAGATAAGGACCTTCCATAAATATAGCAAGTATGAGGAAAAAAAGAGGGCAAAAAGAAACAGATATGTGGAGTGTTGTGAGTTGTCAAATGTAATGGAACAACAAGAGATGTGTAACAAATACGGCAGAATATTTGTTGTAGATGTAGGCAAGAGAAAAGAACTGTCCTGTGTGTGTGTGCTCGCGTGTGCTTTCGTGTGTTCATGTTCATCTATTGTAAATGAAAATGAGTATTAAAGACTCCACTATTCTAAACTCTCTTGTATGGGATGTATGATGCAATGTCCAGGATTCAACACAACCTAGGTGTCTATTTTGACCGTTACATGAATTTTGAAATGCATATAGATGAAATTTATAAAAAAGTAATGAGTACTCTAATATATCTAAATAGGATAAAAGACTCATTTGAAACATCAACTCGTATAATAATTGTCCAGTCCTTAGCTATGAGTTTAATTAATTACTGTCTCAAAGTTTGGGGATGTACAAATAAGACTCAATTACAAAGAATACAAAAGTTACAAAACTTTGCAGCACGAGTGGCTGTTGGCAATGTAAGAAAATACGAGCACATCTCTCCTGTTTTAAAAGATCTAGAATGGATAAAGATTAGAGATAAATATGTTTTTGATATATGTACCTTTGTTTTTAATATACTAAGAAACAATCTTCCTGATTGCTTGTATAATTTTTCTACAGTAAGCTCAGTTACCGGGTTAACTACCCGTCAAGGGGAAGATTTATTAGTACGAAGGTCTAAAACTGATATTGGCTCAAGAGATATAAACATTCGTGGACCTCATTTATATAATCAGCTTCCCAGAGAACTAAAAAATGCTGGTTCAGTGAATACTTTTAAATTTAATCTTAAGAAGTTACTCTTAAAGGAAGATTTTACTTGTAAATTTTAATAGTACACCCATATTTGAATACCCAATGTACGTTGGAAATAAAGTCTTATTATTATTATTATTATTATTATTATTATTATACTCTCTCTCTCTCTCTCTCTCTCTCTCTCTCTCTATCTCTCTCTCTCTCTCTCTCTCTCTCTCTCTCTCTCTCTCTCTCTCTCTCTCTCTCTCGCGTGTGACGATGTAAACAATGCTCTGAGCGCCCTCATTCTGTAAATACTTTTTCTTGTGAAGATCTAAGACTCTCTACCGAAAAAACAGTGCCCAGTAAGTGTTTGTGAATATGTGGAGACAGTGATAATGCCAGTTCATATGTGAAATTAAGTCTGTTCGTAGAGTATTTCATGCTATAAAAAGTTAATTTTCCTACTGGACTCCTACTCAAATTTTTCAAAAGCTGCGCATGCGCACTGGGACCCTATGACGTAAATACCACTGATTGGTGCGTTTTCTTTCAACTTGTTTTATATATTTTTTTATCATTTGTTAATTAAATAACATGGAGACTATTGTTTTGTAGGCTTTTCTAAATACATTTGAAAAATGGATAATTCATTTGATCTCACAAACAAAGACGATAATCCTCTCGAGGAAACGACGGAAGAAAGAGTGGTAAGAAGCAACCCACCACTGGCCACTCTCAAGAATCCGTCACGAGAACTTCTTGGTAAATATACAAAAAGCGAATTGCAAAAACACTGCATTCAGTTGGGCCTTACTAGTATATGGACAACTAAAGAAAATTTGATTGATAAAGTGATAACATATTATAGAAGCATTGATGAATCACCATCGTCACATGATGCTAACCACGAGAGAGAGAACGAAACTTACGATTCGACAGAACTGTACCACATATTTCAAAAATTTGTTCGAGAAACTAACGACAAACTTTGCGTAATGAACAAGTCTTTAACAGAAAAGGAGAGAGAAATACAAGAACTAAAAACAAAATTATTCTTGGCACAGGAAACCATTAAACAAAATCAAGAAGCAATACAAAACCTCAGTGAAACAAATACCCATGCCAGACGTACGAACGCACCCCTTGAAGGAAATACCTTATTGATTGGCGACTCTTACTTAAAAGAAATAAAATCAAGCGACCTTCTTGAACATGTAGAAATAAGAACACTTCCAGAAGCAAACTTGAAGATACTAAAATCTTGGATAAGTGAGGAACTTGATCACTTGCCAAAGGAATGTGTTTTCTACTGCAGAACACAAGATCTACTTGACGAAGATGCTACCCTAGAAACAATTCTTGATACCCTTGGAACTGTAATCGCTGAACTTCAGGGGAAAAACAAAGATATTGAGGTCAAGGTTTGTGAACTAGTCCCAAGTTTGAAGACAAGTGGTTTGCCTGATAGAATATATCAATATAATACCCAGTTGCATGAATGGTGTAATAACAATGGGGTTACATTCATTAAGACAGCAGAGTTTTTCAAATTTGGAACTGGTGATATTGATATTAGCTGTTACGAAATTCGAGATGATATGGAAAATGATTTACTTAAAAGAATTGGAGCAATCAGACTATTGGATGCTATTTCTTCTGTTTGTACAAGTGACTTTATCTGCCGAGATTGGAAAACAGTAAAATCAAATTTGTTTAATGCTAGCAACAATAAAATGAAATATAATGATGAAAGTGACAGAGGAGGTAGTGACAATAGAGTGAACATGAATGTTAAAGGTAACAATACAGTTAGATTTTATCAAAATAGAGGCCAAAATACGGGAGTCAAAAATAGTTTCTTGCGTGGTAGATATGGTGATACTGGCTCCCAGGGACGATACAGCAATACAAACACCTGGCTAAGTCATACTAACAAACAAAATAGAGAAAGAAGGGATTATGATTATAATAATTTCTCGCGTGGTAGACATGGTGATACTGGCTCCCAGGGACGATACAGCAATACCAACACTAGGATAAGTCATACTTACAAACAAAACAGAGAAAGAAGGGATTATGATTATGTGCAAAGTCAAAGATATGGATGTTATAATTGTGGTGAGTTCAATCACCGCCAATCAAATTGTAGATTTGATCATAAAGTTAAATGTAATGTATGTCATGAATATGGTCATAAGAGTAAATTATGTAAAAATAATGATTATTATTAGAATCATGGCCAAGAAGACAGTGGCGATGTGAAAGTTACTTGTAAATATAATGATAGATTATCTGTCTTACATATAAATGCACAATCTCTGTTATCCCATATACTAGAAATTGAACATATGCTTGTACAAGAAAATATTGATGTTCTTTGCATTAGCGAATCATGGCTGTATCCGTCAATTAATAATGCATTTACTAATATTTCTTCATATAATATTTATCGCTATGACAGTGGTAGAGGTGGAGGTGTATGTTTATTTGATAAAAATTATTTGAAGGCCACTGAACTAAATCTTGAAACTGAGAAGCACGAAGGAGTGGAAGATAAATGGATCTCTGTCCAACATAAAAAGTTTCCCTCTATTATCATAGGCTGCGTGTACCACCACCCCAAAGCCCCGGTAACCTCTTTTAGCTATATCGTGGACGTTTTTAAGGAAATAATTTAAAAAAACAAACCAGTTTTTATATATGGCGATTTTAATGATGATCAACTAAAAAGAGAAAATAAAATGAGTAGACTTATTAAGAATTTAAATCTAGAACAGATTATAAATAAACCAACTAGAATCACTCCCACTTCAGTTTCCCAAATCGATCTAGTAATAACAAACTCCAAACATATGATAACTAAGTGTGACGTAATGCCAAGCCCTATAGCAGACCACGAGGAAATTGTAACGACCCTAAATATTCGCAAACCAAAGAGACAACCAATCTTTAAAACATTCAGATGCTTAAGAAATTATTCACAAGAATTACTTTGTAGTTTACTTATGAATGAAGTACATAAATTAAATGAAATTCTATATACCGATAATATTAATATACAAGTAAAAATTTTAACCAGTGTCTTATCATCATGTATAGATCGATGTGCACCACTCGTGACAAGAGAAATATTTCGTCCCCCCGCTCCTTGGATAACAGATGACATAAAAAACATTATGAAAGAAAGAGACAAACTACAAAATGAAGTAAAACTACAAAGAGATAATATCCCTTTAAGAGAAAAGTTTACAGAGCATTAGAAACAAGTAAAATCATTATTAAGTAACAGTAAGAAACAGTATTACAAAAATGAATTTCAAAACGCTAAAGGCAATATCTCTGATACATGGAAAATTGCTAAAACCATGCTTTCCAATAACTGTAATAAAAGTAGTAACATATCAATTATACCCGATGAGGTAGATGTAAGTGCTAAAGCAGAAGAGTTCAATAATTTTTTCGCTGAAGTGGGGAAAAAACCTTTGAAAAAACAAAAAAAGAAATAATAAATGAAATCAATAATAGTAATGATGGTAAAAATAATGATGATGGTAGTAGTAATAATAATAGTAATGTTGATAATGGTGTAAATAATAATGATGGTGGTAGTAATGGTAATGATAATAGTGATGATGGTAGTAATAATAATAATAATGTTAATTTGGAAGAACATAGTGCATTCAATAGAAGTAATGATGTCTTTAACCCTACTACAGTAGATTGTAATACAGTAATCTTAGTAATAAAAAATCTGAAAGACTCTAATGCATATGGATCAGATGGAATTTGTTTTCGTTTTATTAGAGATTCATTATTTGTAATAGCATATTATCTGACGGTAATAATCAATACATCCATAGTTACCAATATTTACCCAGATTTATGGAAAAATCCCCATGTAATTCCTGGTTTTAAAAATGGAAATCCTGACGACGTCTCTAACTATAGACCAATCTCTTTACTACCAATTTTATCAAAGATACTTGAAAAGATTGTTGCAAATCAGTTAAGTGAGTTTCTTGAAAAAAATAAACTTATTGCAAAAAGTCAACACGGTTTCAGGCCAAAATTATCAACTGAAACTGCCTTATTGAAAATATCAGATGAAATATACAAAAATATAGATAATAAGAAAATATCATTGCTACTACTACTCGATCTTTCTAAAGCTTTTGATAGTGTACACCATACCATCTTATTAGAAAAATGCAAAAAAATGAACATTGACCCAAGCTGGTTCGAGAACTATTTAAAATACCGCTACCAGTCAGTCAGAATAAAAGATGTAGTTTCAAGTTGCAAGAAGGTATTGTTTGGGGTCCCTCAGGGATCGATCCTAGGACCTATACTTTTTCTAATATATGTAAACGATCTAGTAAAATATTTACCTAACTGTTATGTCATTCAATATGCTGACGATACTCAAATCTTAATTGAAGGAGAAATTAATGATTTAGAAAATATTATTCATAGAGCAGAAGAAATTTTGTATATGGCTAAACGTTATTTTCTAAAAAATGGTCTGTTACTTAATGAAACTAAAACCCAATCTATTCCTATCGGATCCAGACAATTATTATCAGAAGTTGATGACAATCTTCATATAAATTTTAACGGTAATATCATTATGCCAATGAACTCGGTAAAGAACCTAGGTGTCTATTTTGACCGTTACATGAATTTTGAAATGCATATAGATGAAATTTATAAAAAAGTAATGGGTACTCTAATATATCTAAATAGGGTAAAAGACTCATTTGAAACATCAACTCGTATAATAATTGTCCAGTCCTTAGCTATGAGTTTAAGTAATTACTGTCTCAAAGTTTGGGGATGTACAAATAAGACTCAATTACAAAGAATACAAAAGTTACAAAACTTTGCAGCACGAGTGGCTGTTGGCAATGTAAGAAAATACGAGCACATCTCTCCTGTTTTAAAAGATCTAGAATGGATAAGGATTAGAGATAAATATGTTTTTGATATATGTACCTTTGTTTTTAATATACTAAGAAACAATCTTCCTGATTGCTTGTATAATTTTTCTACAGTAAGCTCAGTTACCGGGTTAACTACCCGTCAAGGGGAAGATTTATTAGTACGAAGGTCTAAAACTGATATTGGCTCAAGAGATATAAACATTCGTGGACCTCATTTATATAATCAGCTTCCCAGAGAACTAAAAAATGCTGGTTCAGTGTATACTTTTAAATATAATCTTAAGAAGTTACTCTTAAAGGAAGATTTTACTTGTAAATTTTAATGGTACACTCATCTTTATGATTTGTTTGTTTTAGTATGTCTATATCGTACACCACAGATGTCTATCTGGAATATATATGTATCTTATTTGAATACCCAATGTACATTGGAAATAAAGGATTATTATTATTATTATTATTATTATTATTATTATTACTCTCTCTCTCTCTCTCTCTCTCTCTCTCTCTCTCTCTCTCTCTCTCTCTCTCTCTCTCTCTCTCTCTCTCTCTCTCTCTCTCTCTCTCTCTCTCTTTCTCTCTCTCTCTCTCTCTCTCTCTCTCTCTCTCTCTCTCTCTCTCTCTCTCTCTCTCTCTCTCAGTTTTTAATCCCGGTTGTGTGGGAAGGAATATTCAACTGTGAGTCCCCTGGATTATTTTGTGTTTGAAAAGAGGCGATGTGGCAACTTTTATTCCAATAAACACAATTCAAACAAGGTTTATCTTTACTGTCTATTTTAGATTAATCTTGTTTGTTGTTAAGAGGATATAACACGAAAAATAACTTAACATATCGAATTGTTTCGTGGATCTCTTCACTCAAGTAAATAGAATTAAAAAATTTTAATTTTCTCTCGTTTGATTTAGATTAATGTTGTTTGCTGTTACAGAATATAACCTAGAAATATGTGATGTACAATTTCAGACATCTTTGCTAATCCATTAGGAAGCTTGATAAATTTGAATATGCATTGTGAATAGAAATTATATGCACAAATTCAAGAGTAAAACCCTAAGGAGTCCCGATATAATATACAACAGTTTGTAATATCCTCAAACACGTTTTGCTACAGAAAATAAAAATATATCAAATGAAAAAACTGCAGCAAGGTTTTTATCCTCGAATATCTGCAGGAAAGTGTTCGTTTGTCGCTTAAGCATATTACATCATTAACAACCCTGAGAATCTGAATATTAGCAGAGTCATCGAGTTATGGGGAGAACGAAAATGGTCAGGGAGACTAGAGAAAAGAAGAAAAATGGAACTGAATTAATTGTCTTCATTTTTTTTTTGAATAAAAATTTATCAGGGTATTGCCGAAGCGTTAATTAACTCTATTTCAGGTCACACTGCAGCCAGAAATACTGACAAATTCACTTGTATATGCAAGCACAGTTGCATACAAGCCTACTTATCTGTACAAATTTACTGTATGTACACTTGCTCGTGCAACCAATCCTAACGTATGTACAAGCATGCTCTCTTGAGTGTCATATTTATATAAAATATAATTTCCTAAACATATTATGTCGTTGTATGTTAACTTTACATTCTAAAACAAAAAATGAGAAAATCATTTAATATATTCGGGTTATATCTAAGATTATAAAAAACATCACTATGCAAATGAGGCTTTAGGCTATGGCCACACCAGACGTGACAAGTGGGGAGACTTGAGCGGGGAGGGATGACGAGACATGATGAAACTCATTAAATTTTATGTGGCTGGCTACACTGGATGAACGGGGAGGTATGTCGCTCTGCTTTCCCTCCTCGCTTGACGCTGCACGATGCAGTATGTTCCAAAATGATGCGCACTGCCTAGCTACATCCCTAGCTATTTTCATAATTTTTATTATGTTGACTGAACAATATTTGGAGACGTTGACGCTTCCTATATGGACAGGCATCTTGTTGACACTGATCTCACCTCTCATCGCTTCACGCTACCTCCCCGCTCGTTGCGTCTGGTGTGGCCAAGCCTTAGAGCAGTGATTCTTAACCAGGGGTGCTCGCACCCCTAGGATGTGCGAGGCTGGTTCCTAAGGGGTGCGAGGATGCCTATGAATAATTAAAGCATATTACATTTTTATATACGCATTATATTTTTCCTGAGAAAATATTGAAACTCTTTGCTTCAGCAGTGTTCTGAGATGGGGAAAAACCTAAAGATCTAATGTAAGCTATATGAATGAAGATTAATTAAAAATAAAACGTGGTTTTGTTATTAATACACATCACATCAACTTTGTATTTTTAGCATTTTTTTGTATTTTAGCAATCGGGGGGTTGCAAGAACTGACTGCAGCTTTGAAAGGGGTGCATATACTGGAAAAGGTTAAGAACCACTGACCTAGAGAGAGATGACCCCAATGAGAGTTTCATGAGGACTGTAAGCCTGACCTCGTCAGAATCTCAAAAATTCTTCCTTTATGTAATTTTGAGCTATATTCTCTATGTCTTAATTATTCGTAATTGGTTGTGCAACTTCTGAGGAAATTATCAATAATTTAAACAAATATATTATTTATAATATGATACTAGTAATGTCTAGGACATGTAAGATAGTTATTTGCCATTCTTTTGCTTTCTCCAACAGCCTTTTTGTCGCTGGATTTTAAGGCTAAGACATTTCTGGGATGTATTGTAAATAGCTCCTTTGCTCTTCATTTAACAGAGTAACCAGTTACGACGTTTAAAATATTTTTCATTTGCTGTATTGACACAGTTGAAAATTTATGCGACTACACGAGGTGAATACTTAAAATTAAAGTTTTTGATATTGTTCTCTGTTTTCCATGACACGTTATTCTTGCCAAAAAAAAAATAATTTTCTCAACGAAAACAGGGCAACCAGCTAACACAGTATGCTATAAATCCTCATTCCATTGCAAAACAGTAGTATATCATCAGCATATCTTGTTAATTTTTTTTCTTTTATATGACTGTAACATTAGAACCGGCGAAGTAAACTGCCCTCATCGGGCTGGGCACGAATAAACATAAAGCAAAGATAATCAGAGACGGGAAGTATTGTGATTTATCAGATATCAAGGGATACTAAGAGATGTGTAACCAATATGCAAGACTATGCGGTGTGGATTGCGTAACATTTAGCTTTTTGCCGAAGCAACCTTGTATACAAAGGCATTCTACAAACATAAATAGAAATGAAGCTTAGTTCAGCAATTAAAAAAAATTACCCAATAGCACTGTGGCACAGTGGTAGCGACTGGGGCTAGAAATTTACCAATCAAAAGATCGATTCTGGCATGAGGTTGGCTTAGCTTTTACAATCTTATATCATTATTGATTAAATTGGGTTACTAGAGAATCCGTGATTTTCTTTAAGTCTACCCGATTATTCAGCAATTGCCTAGACATCACTGGGTCCACGTGATTGGAGAGGGGGGCTTGGGTCCCCGCTATGTTGTAGGTATATAGCCGAGATCTAGAGCAATGAATGCCCCTTGCCTCTGTCTGTTATTAGACACCTTTGACTAAAAGTTTTTGCATACTGTTAAAACGGTATGCAAAAATTCGACTTAAGCGACTTGCACACAGGGCTGCCAAAATTATTTATGCTGAACGTACCAAAATCTTCATGAAAAAGTACCAAAACTGGTGAAAACATACCAAAATTTGAAAATTATAATAAAACATTAAATTTAGTGGTTTTGCTCAGTTTTTAAGTTAAAATGAAGCTGCATCCTCTTCTCCATTCTTATTGATGCAATACCAATGTTTTCCGTTCAATTTACGGCAAAGTTCTCGTGGAGGGTTCCATTTTGTGCAATCGATGTCCTCCAGCATAGATTTAGATCGCATTAATGCATTTAGTGTTGCAGTTTGCAAAGAATTCCTGTTTTTAGATTTATGTTGATAAGATTAGAAAAAAATTCTTTCAGCAGCAGCAGCAGAATGCGGTAGTGACAAGAGCTCCATCATGAACTTAGAAAGCAATGGATATCTGTATTGATCGCCACACTTTTCTTGAGATACCGCATACCAAAATTTTTCAGGGAGTTTTTCTGATTTGAAAGAAACATCTTGAACAGACAATTCTCTCCACTCCGAATTAATAAGTTCATACTCTTCCTCTTTTACAAGATTGGAAACTGAACTGCCAATGGTATTATTGATTTAGATTTACTTTCGAGGACATGGACTGGATCTAAAGCTTCTAACAGCTCTAACTTATTGATTTACAAGCACAATTTTAAGAATTTGCAGCTTTTTTCCTAAAACGTACCAAAAATTGACTCTTGGGGCTGTCGTCGTACCAAAAGTACAACAAGAAGACATTTGAAGCAAAACCTACCAAATTTGTACAAATGTACCAATTTTGGCAGCCCTGCTTGCACATATCATTCGTAGCATATGGGATTTTGACCAATATTCAAGAGTTCAAGAGGGTAATAATTGTCAAAATAAAGCCTGTTCCAAAATTCTGCGACTATATTCCTTTTAAGATTAACCATTACTTAATTCATATGAGTAGAGTCGGCTATTCTTTGACATCTAAGCCATTAACAACAGTCACTTACTGCACAGGCAATGTAGCTTATATCTTGAATATAAACCAAGACCTATTTTTGCTAGTCTACACCTTAAAACCTACATTAAAAACTGTATTTACTTGTTCTGTGAGCAGAGTTAGCTACAACTTAAAATCAAAGGCTCTCAACCGGTAATTGCAATATTTTCACTAGTCTATACCTTGAAAGTATAGCTAATAACTGTACTTTCAGAGGAGGCTATAACTCTAAATCCAAAGAGAAAGCTAAACTCATGACTATACTGATAGAGGGGGCTATAAGTTTAAATCTAAGGCAAAATATATATTCACGAGTATTTGCCATAAAAGCTAACCCAATAACCATGGTAAATAGATGTTATGGGCAGAGTAGGTTTATTTTTAATGCAAGGTTGCAAGGCAATAACTACAATAAATTCACTAACATTGAAAACACATAAGGTAATCAATAGAAGAAAAGAAGAACGACTGTAGTTCAAAATGGAAGAGCAGATGGACTCATAATCCCATCAAAATGGAAGAGCAGATGGACTCAGAATCCTATTACAACAGTGAAGAAGAATTCTGTCGAACCGATGATAAATGACTTGATGGCCAGTTCTATATTCATTCCATTTCCCCTGGAATATCATCAAAAAATTATGTAGAACTTTTTTTGTGCATATGCTTGGTGCATATCAGCAGCTCTCTTACTATATATGCTTACCGTTCTTATGCAATGTTAATATTTCTATATTTAATTTCCCTTCCTACTTTCAATAGCACATCAAATTACTTTTGCTTTCGTACAGACTTAGCACAACTACAATATATGTAGTGCCTGCGATCAAAGACAGCGTTTTCAATCCTTAGCTGGAAAAAAAAGGATTTTCTGCTAGTCCAAAATACTAGATACGAAAAGAAAAACTTCAAGTTTGCTCATGTCGTAGACCAATATGAAGGAACTTTACATCAATAATAGCTTTATTGATATGATGCAATTCATGGCACGAGTGTGCTTTTCCCGAGAAAATAGCCTATGCATAACTAAAACATTCAGGAATTTATGCAAACGAGAAAGAGAGAGAGAGAGAGAGAGAGAGAGAGAGAGAGAGAGAGAGAGAGAGAGAGAGAGAGAGAGAGAGAGAGAGAGAGAGATTGTTTTTCTTGAGGGGAGGGGGAAATGATTATAATCTCGTATCGGTCTACTTTATATACTTTAAATTTCCTTTGTGATCTTTTATGTACACATTGAAATATAATTTATCGAAATCTTCAAATAAATTCTCTCTCTCTCTCTCTCTCTCTCTCTCTCTCTCTCTCTCTCTCTCTCTCTCTCTCTCTCTCCTCTCTCTCTCTCTCTCTCTCTCTCTCTCTCTCTCTCTCTCTCTCTCTCTCTCTCTCTCTCTCTCTATATATATATATATATATATATATATATATATATATATATATATATATATATATATATATATATATATATATATATATATATATATATATATGAAGAGATTATTGACAAATGATGTCTTTGAAGGATCGAGTGCTCTATTAAGCATATGTTTCATCTGAGAGAGAGAAAGAGAGAGAGAGAGAGAGAGAGAGAGAGAGAGAGAGAGAGAGAGAAGAGAGAGAGAGAGAGAGAGAGAGAGAGAGAGAGAGAGAGAGAGAGAGAGAGAGAGAGAGAGAGAGAGAATATAAATATGGAAAATTGCAATTTAGACACAACAAACCATTTTAAAAGAACGTGAGTTTCAATATATTTTCAAGTATGTGAGAAGTGATTTTATGTAATATTTTGCTTGTCTTGAGAGAACAAACACATTTCTCCTTGAGAAAAAGAATTGGAAAGCCAGAATCTAGCAAATGGAGAAAAATGCGAACAAACTGTCACGTTAATTTTGCCCAAGTGAACAAGTTGAGATGTTGCGTGTATTTGTGTCTGGTCTTAAGTTTAGACAATATATTGGAGGTATTTCTCGGGGGGAGGGTTAAAAATAAACAATATAAAGAATTTTGTTTAAAAGAAATCATAAAAAATTAGAAGAGCTAATTTAGCAAGTTAGAATTAGTATATTTGTCTTTTTCTTTCGTGAAAATAATATATTCCTCACTCGTCTAAAGTGACGTTATGTTAATGCTTTTCAATTGATCGACCTGACAGTAGAATGCAGAATATTTTTTTTAGGTAACCAATACTGTGCATAAAATCATCCTTCCGTAGCTCGAATGAACTGTCATGGGTTTGATAGCCCAAAATGGTTCGTAGGTCATATCTTGCTCATAAACTTTTGGGAATAAGAGGGAAAGAGTATCGTCATCTCTAGTGTGGCAGTTCCAGTTCATTATTTGCGTAACTTCTCTTTGACTTCCTATGGGATGACTACTGCTTTCGGTCCCGCAACCCTGATTAGGTAGCTCTAAAAGTTGCCGAGATAATGACCGCAGGAATGGAGCCATACATTCCCTCTTCTACAAAAGCTTTCTCTCCCCCTAAATCTTGATTTGACCATGACTTCTCCATGGCTATCAAGGCTAGGAATCGGGCACACCGATCTCACCAAACCTCTCCTTCCGATTTAACTCTTTCTGCTTTTATTGTAGCTTGGACTCGCTGTACTGCTTAGATTCGATGGTCTAGATCTTCCTTTATAAGAAGGAAAATTGATGACCTTAACTCCTCTCCCACTGACAAATGCTTCTGGTCCTTAGCAAAAAAACTCTCTAAAAACTTCTATAACTCAAGCTTTCTCCCTCTCATTCGTTCAGATGGGTCTATAGCTTGCTTTCCCACTGACAAAGCCACTCTCTTTGGCTCGTATTTTTCTGCCAACTCTTCTATAAACGATTCCAGCGCACCTGTTCCTAAATCTTTACCCCTCTCTAACCCTATGCCCTCCCTTATCTTTTCTTCACGCAAGGTTCATAAGGTTCTTCGCTCACTAAAGACGAAAAAGGCATCTGGCCCTGATGGTATCCCTGCAAGATTCTTTAAGGAGTTTGCAGATGAACTGGCTCCCGTGCATTGCCGTCTTTTTCACCTCATTCTGTCAACCAGTATCTATCCTTCATCTTGGAAGCATGCTCTAGTTCAGCCTGTTCCTAAAAAGGGTGCCCTCTCTATTTATTCAAACTACCAACCTATTACCCTAACCTCCTCTATTGCTAATGTTTTCGAAACTTTACTCAATAATCACTTCTTGAAACGCCATGAATATAAATCACTTATCTCCCATCACCAGTACAGCTTCCGCAAGGAAAGATCCACTTGTGATCTCCTGTCCTATCTTATTTACGTATGGTCATCTCTGAGGAACTATGGGGAATCCTTTGTAGTCGCCCTTGATATCTCTAAGGCTTTTGACAGAATCTGGCAGTATTCTCTTTTGGCCAAACTACCTGTCTATGGCTTTACCCCTTCTTTCTGTTCTCTAATTTCCAATTTTATTACAGACAGTTCTATATCTGTAGTTGTTAATGATGCGACACTTAGCCCTTTTTCTGTTACCAGTGGTTTTCCACAAAGCTCAGTTCTTTCACCTACTCTGTTCCTTCACTCCATCAATGATCTTTTACAATCCCTATCTTCCTCTCTTCTTCATGCCTTTGCTGATGATTCTACCCTTCACTTTTCCTCTGCCTTCTCTTCACAACCTTCATCTGTTACTCGTAATCAGTCTCGTATCACTCTTTCTTCAAATCTCAACTCCAATTTGCAAAGAGTATATGAGTGGGGCACTCAAAATTTAGTTAAATTCTATGCCTCCAAGACACAGTTTCTGGCTATCTCTTTATCTTCTTCTCCTCCACATAGCCTTATTGTCTTTGAAACTAACAAAATTAACCCTCTAAAGTCTATCAACATATTAAGAATCCAAATAGCCTCTAATTTGTCTTGAAGGAATCACATAGTCCAAATTTCTAAATCTTCATGCAAAAAATTGGGGGTTTTGTTTCGTTTTCGTCATTACTTTTCCTATTTGCAGTTACTTATCCTACCTACCATAGCTGTCTCCCCCATTTGGGGGTAGCCGACTTAAAAACAGAAACAATAAGGGGATTACTTTGCTATTTGGGCAATGACGAGGGAGCTAGCGACCATTCAGATGGCACTACTGGAGTGCCACAGCATATCTTAACAGCTCTTCCACAACCTGTTACTTAAAATTTACAAAGTTCTTATCCGTCCCTGAATAGAATACTGCTCACTCATTTGGGGTGTTTTTTCTATGCTTATCTTCTTGATAGAGTTAAATCTAAGTTAGTCAGGCTCATTAATGATCCTTCTCTTACTTCTAATCTGGATTCTCTCTCTCTTCACCTTAAGGTATCTTCCCTTTCTCTTTTCTATCACTACTACTTCCATCGCTTCTCTGATGAGTTGGTGAGTTTCATCCTTCTCCCACTGACGAGGCTGTGTAACATTCGCCAAGCGGCCTTATCTCACAGGTACTGTGTGGAGATTTGTAACTCGCGGATTGGTTGGTGCAGCGACTGCTTCTTCCCATCTAACTCCAGACTCTGGAACTCTCTTCCTCCTTCTGTCTTTCCTAATATTTATGACATTTCATCCTTCAAAATGCAGATCTATCGTCATCTCAGAGCCTAGTCCTCCATATCTCTGGGTTTCTCTGTACTTTGACAGTATTTTTTGTCTGTCGTTTTCCTTTGTATGACATTACCTCATGTCTGTCTTGTCCTTAACCTTTTTCTTTTCCTTCGTCTTGGTATTTTCTCGTACTCGGGCCTTTATTGATGAGGACAGTTTCTGCCTGTCCCAGTGTCACACTCATAAAAAAAAGAAACATGAAGTAACAACGAGTTAATTTTTAATGAGTTAAGGGTAAAGTGCAAATCTCATATAACAAGGGCCAAAGCCACCTCTCCAACCACGTGTACACAGTGATCTCCTGGAATGGAGGAATAAGCAGGTAAGACTATAGAAAACCACTGACCACCAACCGGTTAATTGTTCAGATTAATGGGTATCGACATGAGATACTAAAAGGTATTCCAACCCCTTCCAGGATCGAATTTGTGGCCAGTATATTACCAGGGTCAGATGTTGAAAATGCGACACAGTGATGCAGAAGCAGTTCTCTGCTTCAGGAGTCCTTGCATGGGATTGATAGTTAAATGATCTGTTGCTACAGTCATAAAACATCCACATAAAATACATTCTACTGTAAAAATCGACCAGTATCTAAATGCTGCTAAAGATCATAGCATGTCTCACACATCGTTACCTCTTAAAGCGGATGTTTCGAACGGAATTTCCAAAGTATTTTGCTTAAGACTTAGCATGCAAGGCTTTTAATTTACAAAAGATTCCTTTGACAGGTTT
This sequence comes from Halocaridina rubra, assembly GCA_037179515.1. Taxonomy (NCBI): domain Eukaryota; kingdom Metazoa; phylum Arthropoda; class Malacostraca; order Decapoda; family Atyidae; genus Halocaridina; species Halocaridina rubra. The sequence continues at coordinate 32,871 of JAXCGZ010004485.1, forward strand.
CATTTACATCTCTCTGCAATATTAAAGATGAGAACAGCCATCTTTGAATGCGACAGAGGACTCTATCATGAGAATGGAACAAGTTTTCCAAGGATAAGCATTAATGGTCACATTGGCATCCATCCATCTGAAACAATCATAGGATGATCCAGTTCTTCCTCTTAGTACGGCTTCTGTGGTCTAGTGGACTAAGCTTCATTGCTCTAAACTAGAGTTCGCAGGTCAGATTCCTGACAAAGAATGGAGAAAATAATAAGACCTTTAAAAATGTGCAACTGCATTGCAATTGTTTCATCTAGCTAGCCTTGGATGTTAATGATGATAATTAAATGTGTTTGTTTACCAATGGTGAGTTAGGAAGGAGGTAAAATGGAGATTAATGATCGAAGTGGTGTCCCTCCATCAGGTATTATCAGAGGATGATCCAGTTCTCCCTCTTATTATACAGCCTCCATGCTCTAGTGAACTAAGCTGTGTTGCTCTGAACTAGAACTTGCAGGTTCGATTCCTCACAAGAAATGGAGATTATTTGAAGACATTTAAAAATGTGCAATTGCATTACATTTGCTTAATAATAATAATAATAATAATAATAATAATAATAATAATAATAATAATAATAATAATAATAATAATAATAATAATAATAGTAATAATAATAATAATAATAATAATAATAATAATAATAATAATAATAATAATAATAATAATAATAATAATAATAATAATAATAATAATAATAATGAAAATAATTCTATTAATCTATCTACCTTGGCTGTCTCCCCCTTTAATTTGGGGGTAGCTGACATAAAAAAAAGAAACAATATGGAGATTACTTTGCTCTATGGGCAATGACGAGAGAGCTAGCGACCGTTCAGATGGCACTGCTGGAGTGCCACAGCCCATCCTCCTGACTCTTCCACAACCTGTGTTGCTTCACAAATGTCAACTCCCCTACTGCCCCTACCACAGGGCTACCTCTGTAAGATGCAGCCCTGTGGTAACAGCAGATGCCCATCAGAGCTGCGTCACAATCGCTCGCCACTCATTCCTATTCCTAGAACGCTCACTTGCTGCCCTCATATCCTTCCTACTATCTTTCAGGGCTGTCCTTATTCCATCCATCCACCCAAACCTAGGCCTCCCTCTAGCATTTCTCCCATCAACTCTCGCATTCATCTCCATTTTCAGCAGTCTTTCATCATCCATCCTTTCCACATGGCTAAACCATCTCAGAACATTCATATCTTCTCTGGCTGCAAATTCTCTCCTCACACCCGTTCTTGCTTTCACCACTTCATTCCTAACCCTATCCAACCGAAATACACCAGTCATACACCTCAGGCATTTCATCTCAAGCACATTTAGTTTCCGTCTCTCACTTACTTTCATACCCCATAACTCGGATCCATACATCACAGTTGGCACAACCACTTTCTCATACAATGCTTTCTTAAAATTCATTTCCAACCCTCCCCTCCTCATCACTCATTTCAACGCACCCAACACTTTACCTCCTACATTCACTCTGTGACACATATCTGCTTCCACTCCATCATTTGCGATTATAACCGAGACTATATACTAAACTGATCAACTTACTCAAGTGTCTCTCCATTCAATACAACATTCAATCCAGCACCATCCTCATTTCTTGTACACCTCATAACCTCAATCTTTCCCACATTTACTCGCAATTTCCTTTTCTCATTCACCATTCCAAATTCTGACACTACCTGACCCAGCTTAAATGAACTTTATTCAAAACTTAAATAAATCTAACGCATTTTCGGTTTTGTGCATGAACATTAAAAGTCTTGCAAATAATCTTCAAATATTTCTTGATCAATGTTTAACAGAAAATAATATATGAGATGTAATGTTTTTTTGGGAGACTAGGCTGGATAATGATATTGAATCATTGTATAATATAACAGGATATATATGTACACTCAGAACAGGGACAGGAAAGGTGGAGGTGTATGTATGTATGTAGCAAATAAGTATAGCTCGAGTGTTATAAAGGAGTGCAGTATGATGGAACGATTCATTGAATGTGTTAGTGTACAGGTACATAACGGTAAGGAGAATTGCTTCTTTGTATCTGTATATAGATCACCGAAAGGGAACATGCCTGAATTCCTTGGAGCTTCACTGAAAGTATTTGATTTTGCAGCAAGGAAAAAGTACAAAACTATTTATTTATTCGGTGATTGGAACTTAGATTTGTTTAAAATAAATGATCAAAGAGTAACTGATTTTATAAACATAATGTATTCACATGGCTGTTTTCCACTAACTACTAAACCTACAAGAGTAACTGAAAATAGTGCATCTCTAATCGATCATATCTGGACCACAAATCTTAAAGACAACATAAGCAATTACACAGTGTACACCGACATAACAGATCATTTCGCAGTATACTCCCAGTTTAAAAAAGAAGAACATAAATTTGATGCATATGTAGAAAAAAGACATTACTCTGATGATAACATAGCTAAATTTACTAGAGATATATCACATGAAAAATGACAACATATCATAGACATAAATAATGCAAATGAAGCTTTTAATAAATTTCACAGCACATTTAGAGATTAATTTCTAGACTGCTTCCCTCTAAGAAAATCAACTGTAAATTATAAAAACAACAGATGCCCACATATAACTGCAGGATTAAAAAATAGTATCAAAGAAAAACAACGCTTAGAGAGGCTTGCATCAAAATGGCCTTTGTCTTTTGGAACCAGATATAAAGCTTACAGGAACAAATTAGTAACAATACTTCGAGCTGCACAAAATGGATAATATCAGGATAAGCTGATGAATGAGCAAGGAAACAGCGAGTCCACCAGGAATACTATAAACAGCCTAATGGGACGAAAACAATTTAATCATTCAAAGGAAATCAAATTAAAAAATGATAATGACAACGCTGCTAATATCTTTAATAATCATTTCTTAACTATAGCACAACCAACACAGGAACAACAAAATGTCAACAAAACTCACACTGCCAGTTTCTTAATAATCCACCAGACTATTCGCTTTATTTGTATCCTGTAACAAGGGAGGAAGTCAATAAATATATAAAAACCTTAAAACCAAATACAGCGTTGGGATATGATGAAATTCCATCAAAACTACTCTAGATCACTGCCCATTATATTGGTACCCCACTTACCCACATAATCAATCTATGTTTTCAGCAAGGATGTTTTCCAGACAAACTAAAAAGTGTTAAAGTAATTCCTATATCCAGGTCAGGCAATGAAGATGATGACAATAACTATAAACCTATATCAATCTTACCGTCCTTAAGTAAAGTGTTTGAAAAAGAGATTGCTCACAGGCTTACAAAATTCCTTGAAAAGTTCAGCCTATTATCTGAAAATCAATACGGACTCCGTAATAATAAGACCACTGAAAAAGCAATAATGAACTTTACAAGTGATGTTTATAAAAATTTGGAAAATAATAACTTTTTTGCAAAGGTTTTCCTAGACTTGTCCAAAGCATTTGACTCATTAGATCATGATATACTAATAGAAAAACTAAATTGTGAAGGTATTAGGGGAACACCATTACAGTTATTTAAGAGCTACTTGAAAAATAGAAAACAAGCCATATATTGTAATGGGAAAGCATCTTTGTTGCAAACTATTGGGAGGGGAGTACCACAGGGATCAATACTGAGCCCACTGCTATTTTTAGTTTATATAATGATATTTCCAATTCCAGTAATAAATTCAAATATATTCTTTATGCAGATGACACCAACCTTCTCTTGCATGATAATAACCTTGACCACCTGCATTCTGTTTTAAATAGTGAACTAGAAACAATTAACAACTGGGTATCTGTTAATAAATTGAAGCTAAATGTTTCCAAAACTGACTATATCTTATTTCAAAATAGATCTGTAGTACACAATATTGGTCAAGTTAATATGAATGGGTATGAAGTTAAAAGATTTGCTTGTAAGATATTTTTGGGAGTAATTGTTAATGAAAATTTAAGTTGGAAATATCATATTCAATCTGTCTGCTCAAAACTGTCCAAGACGTGTGGAATTTTGTATAAAATTCGCCATAACCTAACAAATGAGGCCTGAAAAAGCACATACTATTCCCTGTGTTATCCTCTTATTATATACTGTTTGTCCATCTGGGGTTGTACTTGGCCGTCAATTGTAAGGGATGTATTTGTAAGTCAGAAAAGACTTATCAGAACAATTACGTATAGTGGAGAATATGACTCAACTTCCTCTTTATTCAAAGAGCAAAACTTGCTTAAATTTAATTACTTGATACAATATTTCTGTCTTATTATTATACATAGTGATGTTAATGATAACAATCATAACAGATAATTATTTAGATTTATTCAACACAACTATGGAAACAGAGATAACAATATAAATTTGATATGTCCACAGCCGAGAACAACTTTGTACAAATTTTCTATTCACTGTTTTGGCCAAAAATGTTGGAATGCAATACCAGAAGATCTAAAAACAATAACTGGCATAACTTTACTTAAAAAGAATCTCAAACAGCTTTTATTTACTAGGCAAAATCAAGCATCTGTTGAATGATAATTAATACAGTATTGGTGCATCAGTATGTCCAGGTTAAGGTCAGGCTACTGTTTTGTTTTATTACAAGGTAAGTATGAGCTTGCTATATTGGAGCTTTTGTTAACTATTGCCGTCATACTTTAAATTATGTGAAATGCATATTAAACTGGCTGCCAAGGAGCTGTTGTTCAGCAGGCTAGTGCCTCTGAATATAAAGAACATATTTATTCCTGTATGTATGCTGAATATTTGGCAATAAAATCTATGACTATGAATAGCTTCTCCTCTGAATCTGCCACCAACACAGAATCATCTGCAAACAGCAACTGATTCAGCTCCCAGTCGTTATCATCCCCATCTACCATTCTCAAACCTCAATCACTCATTTGATCATTCTCCTCTCTTACGACTCCCTCAATATACAAATTGATCAGCCATGGTGACATCACACATCCCTGTCTCAGTCCCACACTAACAGGAAATCACTCACTCACTTCATTCAATACCCTAACACAAGCTCAACTTCCATCATACAAACTCCTCACTGCATGCAACAGTTTACCATGAATTCCAAATAACCTCAAAATATTCCACATTGCCTCTCTATCAACTCTATCATATGCGCTCTCCAGATCCAAAAATGCAAAATACACACCCTTACCCTTTGCTAAATATTTTTCACATAACTGCCTAACTATAAAAATCTGATCTATACAACCTCTACCTCTCCTAATAACATTCTGCACTTCTGCGATCACATTTTCTGTCTTATCTCTAATCCTATTAATCAGTATCCTACCATACACTTTTCCTATCACACTCAACAAACTTATATCCCTAATATTACTGCATTAATACACATCTCCCTTACCTTTATATAGGGGCACTATACAAGGAATCACCCATTCCACTGGAACCAATGACAACATAAAGCATATATTAAACACTCTCACTAACCATTCCAATGCCGTCACACTCCCTTCTTTCAACATTTCCACTCTCACACCATCCATTCCAGGTGCTTTACCTGTTTTCGTTTCATACAATGCCCATTTCAACTCCTCTCTTGTAATCTCTCTCATTTTCATCTCCCATTACTGGCATAAGAACAACTCTTACTGCCACTATAGCTGCCACTCTATCTTCCACAACATTCAGCAAGCACTCAAAATATACTGGCAATCTTTTCCTTGCATCGTTCCCTCTTAACATCTGTCCCTTCACATCTTTCACTCTCTCTCTTCCATTCTCGATCAACCCTTCCTTAATCTCTTCACTTCTTTCCAAAACTTCTTTTTATTCTTCTCATATGACCTAATAAAATCCTTTCCCCACCTAACAATTGGCAATCTCTTCTCTTCCTCAACCTTCGGTTTGGTTTCCACATTTTCGTCCCTATTTCTTTAATAGTTTTCTCTACTGTTATGCAACAGCCATTCCTCAAAAGCCCTACTTTTCTCTTCCACCTTCATTTTCACCCCTTCATTCCACTACTCGCTGCCCCTCCTCATGCCACCTCCAACAAACCTCTTTCCACACACATCACTTGCATGTCCCACGAAACAGTCTTTCATCAACCCCCAATTTTCCTCTAACCCCCCAATTTCTCTTTCTTTCACCCAGTCATATGCCACTTTCAACCTGTCCAGATATTTCTGTCTCTTCTCTGGCTTTTTCAACTCTTCCACCTTTACCATTTCCCTTCTACTTCCCCCCACTCTATTTCCCCACTCTTTTGCTGCTACCATATTTATTTCAATCAAAAAATGATGAGGCATCCCAGCAGCCACACCCCTAAATGCATGCACATTTTTCACTATACCAATCATGCTCTTTGCTATCAACACATAATCCATCAATTCTCTTTCTTTCACTCTTCCATTTGCCACTCTCATGCTTGTAAACTTATTTGTTAACTTCTTCTTGAAAAAACTATTACCTATCACCAAATCTTGCTCCACACACATTTCTAACAGTCTCTCGCCACTCTCATTCTCACCTAGTACCCCACACTTTCCTACAACACCTTAACCTATCCATCATCCACTCTGGCATTCAAGTCACCCAACACAACTACATAGTTTTTTCTACTCAGACCATCCACACACCTAGTTAACTCATTCCAGAATTCATTCCGCTCTTCCTCACTTCTCTCACATCCTGGCTCATACGCACTAACAAAAGCCCAACATTCCCTACCTACCCAAGCCCTCATCCACATCAGCCTAGATGACACTTCTTTCCATTCCACTACCTTATTTACCATCCATTCACTCAGCAATAATGACACAACTTCTCTCGCTCTCCCTCTTTCAACCTCAGACACCCTACCTGTCACATCACCAAATGCCACTTCTCCTTTTCCTTTCATCTTCGTCTCACACAATACCAATACATCCATTCTCCTCCTTTCAAACATGCATCCAATCTCACATCTTTTGCTCTCTATCGTACTACAACCACATACATTTAGACACCCCAAATAATAATAATGGCAATAATAATAATAATAATGATAATAATAATAATAATAATAATAATAATAATAATAATAATAATAATAATAATAATAATAATAATAACAATAATAATAATAATAATAATAATAGTAATAATAATAACAGTAATAATAATAATAATAACAATAATAATAATAATAATAATGATAATAATAATAATAATAATAATAATAATAATAATAATAATAATAATAATAATAATAATAATAATATAAACAATACAATAATAGTAATAATAATAATAATAATAACAATAATAATAGCAAAAGTAATAATAATAATAATAATAATAATAATAATAATAATAATAATAATAATAATAATAATAATAATAATAATAACAATAATAATAATAATAATAATAATAATAATTATAATAATAATAATAATAATAATATTAATAATAATAATAATAATAATAATAATAATAATAATAATAATAATAATAATAAAAATAATAATAATAATAATAATAATAATAATAATAATAATAATAATAATAATAATAATAATAATAATAATAATAATAATGATAATAATAATAATAATTAATAATAATAATAATAATAATAATAATAATAATAATAATAATAATAATAATAATAATAATAATAATAACAATAATAATAATGCTAATAATAATAATAATGATAATAATAATAATAATAATAATAATAATAATAATAATAATAATAATAATAATAATAATAATAATAATAATAATAATAATAATAATAATAATAATAATAATAACAATTTGTAATTGTAGAGAGATGGAGAAATATATACTTAGATGAATAAATAGATCTAGTCAAACAGATAGATGTATAGATGTGTTACACTCTTAAATGTTTAATAACAAATATTTTTCAGACGTTTCTAAAAATGACATGATAAATAATTTGAATCTATCTAAAGCACCTTTGACAATTATTGCCTAGAAAAAAAGAGAGCCCACCTTCAATTTACACTTTTAAATTGAAGTCATTTTTCAAATGTCATGATTTCAATTTAACTGGAGAGATATATGTGTTCTCTTTTCAAATTCTGAAAGTCGTCCTTTTGGAAAAATTGTTTAATGATAGAGACAATGGATATTATTACGTAGTTTTTATTTTTAATAGATTTTGTGAAGTGTACACCTCTAGTGTTTCTTTGTGAAATATTATTTTTTTCTTTTTATATGAGAATAAGATTCTTATCTTAGAGTCTAATATTGAAATTAAAAATCTGTTTAGCTATTTCCAGCAAAGTTGAAATTTCTGAGTTTTGTATTCACCACTTTTTTTCATTAATGCTCTTAGTTCCGCTTATCACACATTCACAATACTCAATGCAAAAAGGAGAATGACTCGCATAAGTACAACTATTCATGAAAGTCCGTGAAAGTGTTCATGTACGCGGGTGAATTCCTTCATCACTCCTTACTGCCCTACAGTACTCTGGTCAGTAGTCAAGCCACACAAATATATACAATGAAACTAAAGGATCTGTCAGCCAGAAAGTTCCTGAGACAGAATTTAAACACACGCAATATAAAATGAAATAACCTTGACACTTTCCATATGGGAATATGAAGAGAGGAAAATTTATGGAAAAAGTTAAGTAGTTATTGGAATATTTAATAAACTACTTAGAACCTACAGACATATACGAGACTAGATGTATTCCATGCTAACATTATAGATAGGAACATGCTAAGTCGAACATCATGTGATATGTCTGAGTGAAATTCGAAGTTCTCCAGAATAGAGTTCAAGGTAAAGCTTAGTTCTTAGCATGGAACAACGAGACTTCAATCAATATTTTTAATAGCTATAGCTATTTAAGTAACTAAGTCTGTCTATCTGTCTATCAATGCCATCATTCTATATATCTATAAAAGTATATATATATATATATATATATATATATATATATATATATATATATATATATATATATATATATATATATATATATATATATATGTATATATGTATATATGTATATATGTATATATGTATATATGTATATATATATATATATATATATATATATATATATATATATATATATATATATATATATATATATATATATATATATATATATATATATATATATATATATATATATATATATATATATATATATATATATATATATATATATATATATATATATATATATATATATATATATATATATATATATATATATATATATATATATATATATATATATATATATATATATATATATATATATATATATATATATATATATATATATATATATATATATATATATATATATATATATATATATATATATATATATATATATATATATATATATATATATATATATATATATATATATATATATATATATATATATATATATATATATATATATATATATATATATATATATATATATATATATATATATATATATATATATATATATATATATATATATATATATATATATATATATATATATATATATATATATATATATATATATATATATATATATATATATATATATATATATATATATATATATATATATATATATATATATATATATATATATATATATATATATATATATATATATATATATATATATATATATATATATATATATATATATATATATATATATATATATATATATATATATATATATATATATATATATATATATATATATATATATATATATATATATATATATATATATATATATATATATATATATATATATATATATATATATATATATATATATATATATATATATATATATATATATATATATATATATATATATATATATATATATATATATATATATATATATATATATATATATATATATATATATATATATATATATATATATATATATATATATATATATATATATATATATATATATATATATATATATATATTTATATATATATATATATATATATATATATATATATATATATATATATATATATATATATATATATATATATATATATATATATATATATATATATATATATATATATATATATATATATATTATATAATATATATATATCTATAATAGATATATATATATCTATATATATATATATATATATATATATATATATATATATATATATATATATATATATATATATATATATATATATATATATATATATATATATATATATATATATATATATATATATATATATATATATATATATATATATATATATATATATATATATATATATATATATATATATATATATATATATATATATATATATATATATATATATATATATATATATATATATATATATATATATATATATATATATATATATATATATATATATATATATATATATATATATATATATATATTATATATGTAATAATATATATATATATATATATATATATATATATATATATATATATATATATATATATATATATATATATATATATATATATATATATATATATATATATATATATATATATATATATATATATATATATATATATATATATGGCATTACATATAACAACTTCACTCTACTCAAAAGTGTTTGATACTCTTATTTTGATAAATTTTCATGATAAAACTATCACTTGCCTTTGATCCTATTGCTACCAGAATAATATAAATCTGTGTTTGCACCTATGTATATTTATTATATATTATGTAAACGTTCTTATGAAAATTTCTACTCATATAAATGATCTTTTATCACTGGCACTTGAATATGTATGTACTGGTTGTATCATTCAAGTAAATAAAGGGGAATGTAATGTATCTTTAGTAATATAACTATACAGAGGGCTGTCATACATGAAAATGGAAGCGCTTTTCATGCTCTGCATATTTCTGTTAACAAAGGAGGTAACAAATTAAATAAAGAGCGTCATATGCATTCAATATTTATGCTCACTGCAGGGTGTCATAAGTGGAAAATGGAGCGCAGCTTGCTGTTGTGTTATAAAATATTTTGCTCATGACATCCAAATTTACTCTAAGTAATATAATGCATCTCAAGCATTTATGTTTATGAAGGATTGTGTTTTATCTCCCATATTAATGCTTACAGAAGGGTGCCATACACGAAAAAGGACACATGATGCATCTTATATATCTATAGAAGGGGTGTCATAAATGTTGTATTTGAAAATAAGAAAGCAGAAATATAAGATATTTCACAGCTGGTTCGTTATTTACACACTTCGTTATGTTTTTAGAATTTAAACATATGTACTAATTGTCTGGAAAGAATATATACTTTTTCCAGGGAAAGTAGCACGACATAGTTCTCTCATCATGAAAACATAACAAATTCTATGTATGTATAACGTACAAAATGTATGTACATATGACATGCCTCTTTGAGTGGTTACACGGATCTTTGTATATGAGAACATGTACAGCACGTCAGATACATGATTAGATCTACCCAAAACGTAAGTTTTAAGCAAAGTGTTATACATATAAGAAAGGGAAAGAAACTAGTAGAAAGTAAATTGCTGTGGTGCCTGTTTTACTAGAGACTCCCTTTATCTTTTTATTTTTAAAAGATTTTCCACCCAAGGATAGGTGGAACGGGTTATGAAGGATCCGTAGGGCGGACATCAGCCGGTACAGGCCCCAACCCCCCACTGTGGTGCCCAGCAGCAGCAGTAAACCTCCCCAGTAAACAGCTTAAACCCTCTTGCCTAGACGAGGCTCGATCTGTCGACTTAGCAAATGCGAGTCAGCGCGTTTCCACCGTACTAGCCAGGAGGTTTACCCTTTGTTCTTTGAAGGAGCTCTTCCTCTGGTGCTGTAAGAGAGAGAACTATGTTTTGTCACCCCAACATTTTTAAATATAATAAGTCCGTTCCGTGGTAGGAAGAGGATGAGTACATACATACATACATACATACATTCAAACATACATACTTTAATATTTTTTCCCTTAAGATTCTTTTTTTGCATTTATCTGATGCGTCTTAATTTAACCCTATCTCTCTCTCTCTCTCTCTCTCTCTCTCTCTCTCTCTCTCTCTCTCTCTCTCTCTCTCTCTCTCCTCTCCTCTCTCTCTCTCTCTCTCTCTCTCTCTCTCTCTCTCTCTCTCCTCTCTCTCTCTCTCTCTCTCTCTCTCAAAATGCTAGAAATTTTATACCTCCACTACAACAATTTGAGTTAGATTTCTCTAACGGTAATAGGGGAAAATTTAGGTCTACAATTTTGTCATAATTTTTACAAATGGTCTTTTATTGTTTCTTTGATCAGAATATCTGCTTTCGCATTTAAAATAAATTCAGGGAACAGTATTTATTCCAGTAAAGACAAATAACTAAAAATAAGCAAAATAAACAATAAAAAAAGGGAAATGTAAATTTTTTCAATAATATTTGGAAAGTATTGTATGTCTCATCACTGTAGTGATTTCATCAACTGGAAGCAATATCCATATTCTTGGATCAATGAAGCTTACTGAAAAGTGCTTGGATGGATTGCATGGCATTATTTTCCCTTTTCGAACGCAACAAAACTGCAAGTAT
>JAXCGZ010004486.1:0-45463 GCA_037179515.1 Halocaridina rubra
TACTTTTCTTAAAAAAAATATATATATAATTTTTGCTTATAGGGCCCTTTTTATGACTTGACTTCCTGCCCAACAATACAAGGGGACACAGCGCAACTGCAGCCATTTTCTAAGGTCTAAAAAGAATAAAAACAAAATAACAGTGTACAAATGAAGAAACATCGAAGCATAAATCCATTCTTTTTCTGTTTAGCATTGCAAATACTGTTAGTGAAATGAGTATACATATCCTTGTCTATTATGGCAATCTTTTCTCTTTCTATAAATCAGAGGGTTGAGTGGAAGCACACACTTGCTATAAGTCAACATACCTATGATGAAATTAAAACAAAATCCTACAATCACTTGTGATAATTATATTTAATAAAATATGAAACTCTTGGAAGCTTAACAAGAATTGTAAATTAACAATATTTTACACTAAAGCTGACATCTCGAGAGCATTTTCTTATTTTTATTTATTTATCTCTACTACTATCAACAAAATTACGATTATCTTAATTAGCTCAATTTTAATTATAAATTTCATGACAATGTTAGTAATTAATAATAATTATCTCTAGAAAAGCTTTTGCAAACTCTTTTTTCATTATGATATATAAAAGGGATAAAGATATTAAAGATTTTTCAACATATATATATATATATATATATATATATATATATATATATATATATATATATATATATATATATATATATGAAAAAATATAAAAAGTTAGTCTCTGTGTATGCAGTAATAAAATTGACAATAATATTTCATTTGCAACATTAAAGAATGAATTTTGCTTAAGTTTCATAATCTCTTAAGAAGTTGTACATGAAAAATAATAATATATATATTCTTTTACTAACTCAAATTTAAATTTTTCGAGCAACTATTCAACAGAATTATCTCAGGAAACAGGGGGAGTTATATATTTTTCTACTTTTCATACTTCTTTTTTACTCTCTTTCCTTTTCCTACCCAATAAATACTGCCCAATATCTGTCATCAAGAAAAATAAAGAATCATTCATAGAATCGTGTCCTTTACCACATAATATCTCTCTTGGAATTCTCAAAAATCGAATAATAATCTTGTTGGCGGAGTAGGGGACAAAGAAAATATAAAATTTGCATCACGGCCATACCTGGGCAGGTGGAACTTACTTTCTCAAAAATATCCCTAAATAGATATCGCAACAGCTACATCACCTCCCATAAAAATAAGGATCATATGGCTCGGATTAAGACACGGTGACGCAGGGGAAGAATTCTCGCGGACCCCACCTGCTGGCAAGTACAGTGGTAACGCGCTGGCTTCGCATTCACGAGGTCGAAAGATCGGTTGCCATCCAAGACCGAGAGTTTAAGCTGTTTACTGGTAGGAATTGCTGTGGCTGGACACCACAGTGAGGGGTTGGGGCTTGTCCTGGCTGACGAATACCCATTGTACTGAAATGGAAATAAAGGTTTATTATTGTTTCCCTAACGGGCTGCAGTGACTCCACCCACAAGCATTTCTCCCCATGATACCCCCCAGTCAGTCACACCCATTCCCTCCTGTACTCGACACTTTCAAAACACTCAACCTCTTTCTCTCTGTATACTTCCCTTCTAATAACTTCTCTATGTACCACGTGGTTTCCCTTCCTCATCACTCTAAAGGAGTGTGTGTGTGAAACCGCTTTCAGCCCGGAGGTCGCATGACTGCGTCACCAGTCCCAGGTCCTCCCTACACAAAAAACCCCCCTATCACAGCACAATTACTTGACTCTTTTCCCACCTGCATAACGTGAAAATAAAAATTGTTGTATTAAACAGTAAAGATCTAAATAACATCATAGAATTTTCTTATTCTTCAAAAGGATATATTATACACGTAATTTGATATCAAAGATCAGTACAATTATTATTACTTTATATTAATGATGTTAGGAAAACGGATCCGTCATTCCCGCCTTTATTTCACTAAAAATATCACCCGTGAAAACACGAAAGAACCTTGAAAGCAGGTGTAAGGATATATCTCACTAGAATTCTTCGTAAACACTTTAGAGTATATAAAAACTCTACTACTTATATTCTATATTTTAAACACTGTCATTTTTCGATTTAAGAAATTAATATAAAAATGATTTTACACGTACATTATATCTTTTTCAATTAAAATCAATACATTTGCCTATTTAATAATTAACTTAGGCAATAATAAGAATATATTGAACACACTTCAAATGCAGTTACTCATCATATTATTCAAACTATGACAAAAATGGTGTTTATTACTGCTTATAGCTATTTGTACAAATTATCCATGTTAGTAATGGGTACAGAAATTCTACTTTTATCAATTTACTAAAGCCATACACCCTTTTATATGTGGGGTGGCTGAGACAAAGCATAACTACAATGTAAAATGGCAGAGACCTCCGACCTCAATTTGTTTTAATAATTGTCCCATTACTCACTGGATACAGATCACAAGTACTTAGCTATTTTGGGATGCTGCTTGAAGGACGTCACGGCTACAGGCACTGGAGGAGGGGGTTCTTCTTTCTTCTTGACTCGCTGATCTTCCCACCAACGTCGTCCACCTCTCTTGTAAAATTGGCGAACTGCCATCCTCTTGGTTGGATCCGGCAACAAATAACTTCTTGTAGGGGTGTTTTCTCTCAAAGTCCCGGTCACAGTGTGGCACACTGTGACGGTGGTGTACATGGAGGCCGCATGGGAGAATTTTACTGCAAGGGACCTTGCCAATACAGGGTGGGGGGGAGGAGTGACTTGTTTGGTAACTTGATACTGTAAGTGTAGTGGGGAACTGAAGCTTTCTCCTTAGACGTAGCTGACTCGCTGCTTGTAAACGTTTAGAAGTTTCTTCTCACTCGAACATTTCTTCCAGAGATTCTTTTTTTTTATCTGTTTCTTCTGTATTCTTAATACTTCTTTCTCTTCGCTGTAGTAATGGCGTGGATGCGTCCTAAAGCTGCCACCAATGACAGATAGTGTTTTTCTTACACTATCTATATATTATAGGTAGCGAGGTCGGTGATTGAGAGGCATCGTTTTATTAACATTAATTTATTTAGATAAAGCTTGAACTAAACTGTGCCTCAAAGCTCCCATTCCTATAGTTCCTGTCATTCACTATTCCCGCCCCCTTCAGGGGAGGTTTCTAACTATGGATGTAAAGTCTGCCCCCTGCAAAGGCTGACTTCTGACTAAAGTGACGCGGGCTCTGTATGCCAGTCCTGTGGCAGTGGGTTTCTGGGTGCGCACGTTGCCCTCTAGCGGCTATAGGCATCTATGAAATGCCGTACGAGCCTATAGGTGTCTATGAAATGCCGTACGAGGCTATAGGCATCTATGAAATGCCGTACGACAATGTATTCCTCACATGCAAGAATGATGATAATCTTGAAGAAATCTTTTATGTTGCTGAGTGTTGGCTGCTTAATCTATAAATGTTGCTATTATAACACATATCCCATTTTCGTCATAGATGACTTTGGATTAATAGGAGGTATATAAAACATTCCTTCCTCAACAGGGTTTATTACGTAGAAGAGAGATTAATAACATGTAACCTAAACTTACGACTACTGGTGTTACAAGAACAAATAAGAATCTACTTAGAGGGATCAAAACCATAAATACCTCATACAGAATCAAATATAAAGGAATTACATCCTATATAGGTTTCGTTCAAGTCATACCCTTTGTACTTAAGAATGTTATTCATTTGATAGTAGAAAGCGGTAATTTTAAATGGAGAGTATCTTTGACAAAATACATAACTGCTTATATACATAACAATATTGATGAGAAAAAAGCCTAAAAGACCTTCAAGAATTCAAAATAGTGTTTACTAGACCATACAGAACACAAGAAGAGATGGAAAGGATCAAAAACTTGTTACAAGAGGCTAGAAGGTTAAATGAGGGTAAAACTGAAGAGGAGAAGAAAAATTTTTGTTTCAGAGATCTTCCAGATATAGGGGGGATAAAGAAAATAATGGAAGAAGATCAGGGGGTGGGGCCTCATTTAGATTGCTGTACACAAATGCTGATGGCATAGCTAGTAAGGCAGTATAATTAAAGGATGAGATTCTCTACAGTAAGGCAGATATAGTAGCGGTTACAGAGACTAAGTTGGGTAAATACATGAACAGTGTCACAGTTTTTCCTAAGGGCTTCAGAATATTAAAGGCTGAAGGATATGAGAGGACTGGTGGAGGGATAGCACTGCTCATAAGTGAAAGATTTCATGTTAAAGAAATATACTTTACTACAGAAAGTGAGTTCAAGAAATATCTTGTTGCTTGCATAAACACTGGGTCAGAGAGCATTATAATAATTGTTGTATATAACCCACCAAGGAGCCAACATAGGCTAAAAGTTTATGAGGAAAGTCATATAGGTGCTACTGAAGTCATATACTCAGTTGTTAACATTGCCTGGAAAAGAAAATGTAGGATTAAGATTATGGAAGATTTTAAGCATAGAGAGATAGATTGGATAAATCTTGACCCACACAGTGGTGAGGACTCATTTGGGGCAAGATTCCTAGATTGTGCACAAGGGAATTTCCTACACCAACATGCACTGGAACCAACGAGGGCCAGGGATGGGGATGAGCCATCGCTGCTTTATCTAGTATTCATGGATAATGTGTTGGGTATTGAAAAAATGAGTATGAACTACTAGTTGGAAAGAGTGACCACTGTGTGTTGTTAATGGAGCATATCATCGATGTTTTGCCTGAAAGTAAAGGCACTGAGGACATGACGAGGAACTATCCGAAAGGAGATTACATAAATATGAATGAACTTTTTGCAGTTATTGACTGGAGGACCCTATTTACCATCGGATCTGTACAAGAAATGTACACAATCTTTTGTGAGGAATATGGGAAGATAGTAGATTGTTGCATACCTTCCACTAAAGTAGTAGTTATTCATGCCAGAGAGAAATGGTTCAGTATTGAGCGTAAGAGAGCTAATGAGTGGAAAGACAAATGCTGGAAAAGGCATAGGAGGAGAAAAAACATAAATGCTTGGCAGACTTAGAAAAGAGCAAAATATGATTACCTAAGTAAAAGAAGAGAGGCTGAGAGAGACTATGAAAGGGACATCACCGCGAAGGCTAAAGAAAATCCAAAACTCTTCCACAGCTTTATTAGAAGAAAACTGAAGGCCAAAAAACAGGTTTTAAAGCTAAATAGAAAGGATGGAAGCATCACTGAAACAGATGAAGAAATCTGCGAAGAATTAAACAAGGAGTTTCAGTCAGTATTTTCAATAGAAAATACCCTACCCCCTCAGATTGCAGAGATAGGAGCTTATGGGCCTGTATTAGAGAACATCATCTTTTCAGCCACAGAGATATGATGGAGTTAGATGCCCATAAAGCTAAAGATCCTAATGATATATCCCCTTATATACTTAAGAAATGCACTAAATCAATATCAGCAGCACTAAGTATCATATTTGAAAAGTTGCTGGAGTCAGGGGAGATTCCAAGATGCTGGAAAGAAGAGAACGTGATACCTATCTTCAAAAATGGAAGGAGGGATGCGACTTTTACCTATAGACCTGTTTCCTTGACCAGCATAGTTTGCAAAGTTATGGAGAGTTTACTAAGGAAACCAATCTCTCTTCACTTGGAATCCTTCAACATTTTGTCAGTGAGACAAAATGGCTTCAGAGAAGGTAGATCAACAGTAACAAAGTTATAAGACGTTTATGATAAGTTATGCCGAATCTTACAGGAAAGAGAGGGTTAGGCAGATTGCATTTCATTACAGTTCCAAGGTAAGAGTAAGACACTCAGTGTCTGAATGGAGAAGAGTCAGCTGTGGAGTTCCACAGAGTTCAGTTTTAGGGCCACTCTTGTTCCTTGTATATATAAATGACCTGCCAGACTCTGAAAATTCATTCATGAATATGTTTACAGATGATGCAAAAATTGTGAAGAAAGTAAGAGACGAGAACAATGGTAGAGAACTTCAGGAAGACCTATATAGTCTGCGAGAGTGGTCAGAAAAGTGGCTAATGAAATTCAATACTGTTAAAGTTAAGGTAATGAGAATGGGTACAAGGGCAAGAAGGCCCAAGCTTGACTACTCAATGGCAGGGGCAAAACTTCAACAGACAGAGAATGAGAGAGATATAGGAGTAAACATACTGGCCGAGTTGTCATCAGAAATGCATAGAAATGGCATAATAAGGGCAGCATATGCTTTCTTTGCATATGTAAGGGTAGCTTTGAAGCAAATGGAGAAGGAAATGGTCAGAAATATTTACGTAACCTATGTGATGCCAAAGCTTGAACATGCAGCCCCCTTTTGGAATTCACACTTGAAAAAACACGTTGTTAAGCTGAAAAAGTTCAAAGACATGCCATGAAACTGGTGCCAGAAAAACGCAATCTCAGTTATGATGAGAGGCTGAGGGAATTAGACTTGCCATCACTCGAAGCTAGAAGAATGAGGGGGGATATGGTGACTGTATTTGAATTCCTTCATGGTTATGTCAGAGTGGATAGGGGTCGATATTTTGAAATGGCTGGCACTTGAACTAGTGGTCATAGTTTGAAGCTTCGTAAGGAAACTTCTTTGCAGGATGTAGGGAAATACTTTTTTAGTGTAAGAGTAGTTGATAATTGGAATTCACTAAGCGATGCGGTTGTTAGTGCTAGCTCAATCTATAGTTTTAACGACAAGTATGGTATCACCAAGTACAAAATGGAACCGACCAGGAAACGGGAAGGTACGAGCCTGGGGCTCGTTCCCGTAAGCACAACTAGGTAATTACATTCTTCCATTACGTTTAAAAATAGCAAAGTCCTGATATTCCAGGATTTTCATTTAAATGTTTCATAAAATCAAGACAAGCTTTCTTCTCCAAATACAGTAAGTTGAGAGCCATTGATATAGTGCATCTAAGGTTAGGGATGGTGGAAATTCAGGCTAGGAAAGTTATGATTGACAAGTTTAGATAATGTAGATTAGATAAGGTTTGATAACATTAGTTTATGTAAGATTAGGTAAGCTTTAGTTGGTTTTGGATAGATTGGATAAGCTTTTTATTTTTTTCTGTTATCATAATATTTTTCCGATGCTTCATGCTGTGATATAAATAATTTGGGCCTTCATTTAGATTGAAAATTCTCTATTTTGTTATTTCTCCCGGTCGTAATATGGTCTGTAAAGACAACAAAGCAAAGGATTACAGATCAAATTGCAGGTAAAACTTACTTAAATCACAGCAAATAATATCAGAAAATTTACTAAAGCATTTAGTAGTACATTGGTGGTTTGTAAATCTTGTCTCACACTTTCATAGTCATATTAATAGAAAAATTATTGATTAGCATGCAGTAGTTTTCGTTCCATATGTAATTTTTACTTATATGATCTGATTGTGTAATATTTATAAAGGAGATGAACGTGTTAAGCATACGATAGTTTTTTCCTTTTGTGACACCAGGACAGGAAAAAAAAAAAAAAAAAAAAAAAAAAAAAAAAAAAAAAAAAAAAAAAACTGCCCTTATCAATAAAGGCCCGGGAATGAAGAAACATTAAGACGAAGGAAAAGAAAAAGGTCATGGACAAGGCAGAGATGAGGTATTATCACATAAAGGAAAAGGACAGACTGAAAAACTAGTCTAAGTACCGAGGACCTAGAGATATGGAGGATTTAGGCCCTGAGATGACGATAGATCCGCTTTTTGAAGGAAGCTAGATTATAAGAATTTGGAAAGACAGAAGGAGGAAGAGAGTTCCAGAGCCTGGAGGTAGATGGGAAGAAGCAATTGCTGCACCAACCAATCCACGAGATGCAAATCTCCACACAGTACCTGCGAGACGAGGCCGTTTGGCGAGAGTTACGAGGCATCGGCCTGTGGGGGAGGGATGCAACTTGCCAACTCATCAGAGCAGCGATGGAAGTAGTAGCAATAGAAAAGAGAAAGGGATGATATGTCTTGCAGTATCAGATTAGAAGTAAGAGAAGGATCATTAATGAGTCTGACTGCCTTAGATTCACCCCTATCAAGGAGATAAGTATAAGAAGCACCCTAGATGTGTGAGCAGTATTCTAAATAGGGACAGATAAGACCCTTATACATTTTAAGTAACTGCAAGGAGGATAAGTAATGACAAAAACGAAACAGATCCCCAATTTTTTGGATGCAGATTAAGAAATTTGGATTATGTGATTCCCCCAAGACAAGTTAGAGGCTATATGGATTCCTAATATATTGACAAAATTAAGAGCGTAAAATTCGTTAGTTTTGAAGACAATAGGGCTATCAGGAGGAGAAGATAAAGAGATAGTCAGAAACTGTGTCTTGGAGGCATTAAATTTAACAATATTTTGGGTGCCCCACTCAGATGACCTCTGCCAATCAGAGTTGAGAGTAGAAGGAAGTATGATACAAGATCTATTACGAGTAGCAGATAAAGGTTGTGAAGAAAAGATAGACAAAATGCGAAAGGTAGAATCATCGGCAAAGGCGTGAAAAAGAGAGGAAGATCATTGCTGAAGAGAGGGAACAGAGAAAGTGAAAGAGCAGAGCCCTGTGGAACACCACTGGTAACAGGGAATGGGCTAGATGTTGCACCATCAACAACTATAATCATAAAATGGTCAGAAAAAAATACTGGAAATCAGAGAACAGAGAGAAGGGGTAAAGCCATAAGCAGGGAGTTTGGCCAACAGAGCCTTGTGCCATACTCTGTTAAAAGCCTTAGAGATAGCAGAGGAGACAACAAAGGATTCCTCATAGTTCCTCAGAGAAAATGACCATACATGTGTATGATAGGACAGGAGGTCACCAGTGGATCTTCCCTTGCGGAAGGCGTACTGGTGATCCGAGATAAGTGAGTTAGATTCAAGGCATTTCAAGAAGTGAGCATTCAGCAAAGTTTCGAAAACTTTAGCGATATAAAAGGTTAGGGCAATAGGTCGGTAATTTGAAGAAACAGAAGGGTCACCCTTCTTAAGAACATGTTGTATTAGAGCATGCTTCCAAGATGAAGACTGACAGGAGCCAGTTCATCTGCAAATTCCTTAATGAACCTTACAGGGATACCATCGGGACCAGATGCCATGTTCATATTTAGTGAGCAAAGAACTTTATGAACTTCGTGAGAAGAAAGTATAAGGGAAGGCATAGGGCTAGAGAGGGGTAAAGATTGAGGGACAGGTTCAGTGGAATCGTTTATGGAAGAGTTGGTAGAAAAATGAGAGCCAAAGAGAGTGGCTTTGTCAGTGGGAGAGCATGCTATAGAACCACTGGAATGAATGACAGGGGAAAAGCTTGAGTTACAGAAGTTTTTGGGGATGTTCTTGGCTAAGGACCAGGAACATTTGCCAGTGGGAGAGGAGTTAAGGTCATCAAGTTTCCTTTTTATAAATGAAGTCTTAGACCATTGAATCTGAGCAGTACAGCGATTCCTAGCTACAGTAAAGCAGAGAGAGTTAAAGCAGATGGAGAGACTTGGTACGACCAGTGTGCCTGGCATGATAAAACCAAGGTTTAAGGGAAGAAAAAGTTTTTGTAGAGGAGAGGATATACGCCTCCATATCCGAGGTTATGATCTTGGCAGCTTTTAGGACTCCCTGATCAGGGTTGCAAAACTGAAAACAGTAGTAGTTCCATGTGCAGTCAATGAGGAAGTTACGCAAATCGTCATGTTGGGTACGCTCAGAGTGCCAAATGCAGCACTGAGTAGGAGGGATTGGTGGAGGGGAAGTGAAAATGGAAGAGTTTAAGATCACAGAGTGGTCAGATTTAACAAGAGGGGAAAGTACAGAATAAGAGTAGCTTGAAGGGTTAGAAGTAAGAAATAGGCCAAGAGTGTTGGCTGCATGTTCGTGTCGATCAGGAACATGAGTATGATGTTTGATACTTTGTTTGAAATCATAAGTAATAGAGAAAGTAAGGGCCTCACTTCCTCCAAAATCAGTGTGCTAAGAATTAAGCCACTCACTGTGGTGTACATTGAAGTCTCCACTATAGAGAACTTCAGCATGTGGGTGAGAAGATAGCAAGGACTCATGGCAAGAAGACAGATATTCAAAGAAATACACAAAGTCAGTGGAGTTTGGAGAACAGTAGCAAAAGCAAAGGAATATAGTGGTAGTGGAGAGATAGAGTTTTAGCCAGAGAACATCAGAGTCAGGAGATTCTCGCTTCGGAATGAAAACAAGAATAGCTATAGATTATAGTGAGAGCTGGAGCGAGTCAGTGGATGCATGACTAGACAGCTGTGTTTCAGAGAGGAGGAGGAGGTTAAGTTGGGTACCCTCAAGCCAGTAGTGGAGTCAACAAGATCCCCGGATATTCTTAGCACCCCTCTATGCCGGGCACTGGGAGCCATAGTGTGATAAAGTGTTCTGCCCCAAGTCACCAGAGGTCATTATAGATGCCTTATTAGTTATTTAGTGAGATTTTAACTGTCTTTTCTTTTCTTACTTAAAATAACTCTCACTTCTAGCATTTTGCAGATTATGATTATTTGCTCTTTATATTTCAGTATATAGCTAATTTTGAAAATATCTTGTTTAATATTCTTCTAGCTGTAGAAAGCATGATTCCAATATATAAATCTCCCTCCTATTTCTCTGGTCTCTGCTTTTCTCTCATGTATGATACCGTAAGCCTAGCGGGTTTGTTAGATACGTTCTTTACGCAATTTTCTAATTGTAAAATTGCCCTTGCTGATAAATTTTGTTATATGATAAAAGTTGCTTTTGTTGAAAAATTTTGTTATATTATAAAAATTGCTCTTGCTGATAAATTCTGTTATAAACTTGACCTTGCTGATATGTCATTAGCCTGTCTAGATACAGTCCAGTAGATTTTTTACTATTTGAATATTTAATATTCCTTCTCCTGCAAGGCAAAGAATGCTCTGCAGATATCGACCAGTAACCTATTTTGCCCTTAATTTATTTTTGTTTCTTTTATTTGCACCTAAAATACTGTCTCTCCCTTGCATCTCTGCCATAACTGCCTGCTAGGGACCATCACTACAGTAAAAAAAAAAAAACATTGAGGGACAAATTACTGCTCTCAGTATACCTTACAGGCTGGCTGAATGATGACGTCACCAAGATGGACGCTTGATCTCTCTCAATTGGCGGCCAAACATTACAGAGGCAAGATTTCGCCTCGGCAGACACGCTTACTCCAAACTTCTTTTGTTGGAACAATCTTAAGGGCTTCTTCACAGGAATTCATCAGGCACAAATAAGGTGAGAGATAGTTGAAGGTAAAGCTCATTGGTCAAGCAAATTGGGAATTCAAGAAACATGCTAAATCCATTACTGGTCAAAT
Organism: Halocaridina rubra; assembly: GCA_037179515.1. Classification (NCBI taxonomy): domain Eukaryota; kingdom Metazoa; phylum Arthropoda; class Malacostraca; order Decapoda; family Atyidae; genus Halocaridina; species Halocaridina rubra. The sequence goes on from JAXCGZ010004486.1 coordinate 11,331, forward strand.
CCTAAGTAATTTTTCTCAGTTCCATTCCCATACACACTCACTTTTGTAGATTACATAACTGGAATCTCATTTGCCATATTTAACTCCTTGCCTTGGTAATTACCGCTGATATACATTAATAAATATCTTTCATTGCAGGTGACCAGGTAAAATTTCGCTTTCAGAAGATTGCTCATTACCACGTGCAAATCTATCTCTTCTCCTAACGAATTCTATTTTTTTCACCCTTTTTCTATAATTGTAAATAAAGTGTTTTACGTCAGTACTTGTAAATAAAGTGCTTTACGTTATAAATTGCAAATAATTCATAAAATGTTTTTTGCCCTTTTTTTCTTTGCAAACACTTTTTGTTAACCACAATTTAATAAATACATATTTATCTCGTAGATTCGTCATTTATTGTGAACAACCTGTTTTACGCTAATGTTTGCATATGATTAATGATTTTGTATGCTCTTATGGTAGCGTAGATATTTCTGGTTAGCTGTGACTAACCAATATAGTTTCATCCAGTAGAATAATATTGGAAACTCTTTATTTGTGTGCTCATGCCTATAGTTTTCCCATTATTAACGGTGTGTCATCTCTGTTTCTGCAATTGCAGTGTCCTCTATTCTACTCTGCCTGTGTGACAGAGGTGATCATCGAGTTGAGGTCAAACTCTTGGCATCTGTCTGTGGTGCCAGGAATCGAAATCGTGCTCACCACCTCCGGGATTCGAAGCTGCATTCCAAAAATTAAAATTTTTTAAATTATTCAAGTTTTACAAAAATACTTCAATTTTTTAATGTGTCCTTGCATTTCCAGAATGAAAAGAAAGTTGAAGACTGAGTTTCATTTAACCGAGTAGTGGTATTCTGAGGGTGTGCAAGTAAAGATAAGCCTTGGATGTATGTGAACTCCTAACCGAGTTCAGTACCTTGAGTCCCCTTTGATAAAACAGAAACTTACCAACATCTTCCCCACACATAAGCTGTGGACCTTCCATAGATATAGCAAATATGAGAGAAAAAAAGAAACATATGGGGAGTGTTGTGACTTCTCAAATGTAGTGGGATTGCAAGAGATGTGTAAAGCATGCGCCAGAATATTCGGTGTAGATGTAGGCATAAGGAAAGAATCATCCCGAAGGAAGACTCAACCCGGAGCTGTCTGGACCAGTCTTGGTAGAATCCGTAATACTTTCAGTCATAGTATATCAACGGGTGGCTGGTGTCATGGCCAACCTACTAAATGGGGCAGACTTCATAAAATAAATCTCCTGTACTGCCAACACACTAACCAAGGTAATACGGCATTCTGCAGCAACCATATAATACAGGTGGCACTCCACCACATCCTTCAAACCTTGGCAACCCGCAGTCTGGGTAGGAGGAAGTTGCAACAAGTGGAGCAGCAACATCCCCACCACACATACCTGAGCACTCGTGTCGACTGCAGCCATGGTGGGGAGGGTCACCCCCTCACTGGATGAGGAAATGTACACAGCCAAAAGGGCTGGAGGGACGTCGTAGACGCCATCACCACAGCACTAGATATTTCAGCAGAGGGAGCTTCCTTTCTACTTCTGTAGCAATTCCTGAAGTACCCCACCTTTTGGCATTTATGGCAAGTAATGCCCCTGGCAGGGCAGGTGCTCTTATCCATGTGTGTTCCCTGAATTTCTGCAGGACTTGATGGAATGTTGTGGATGCCATCACCATGGCACTAGATATTTCTGCAAAGGGAGCCGACTTTCTACTTTTGCAGCATTTCCTGGAGTGCCTCACCTTTTGGCAATTATGGCAGGTAACACCCCTGGCAGGACTGGAGCTCTTATCCACATGTGAGTTCCCGCAATTTCTACAGCGATGGCTACCTTGTCATCGACATCCTCCATTGCGGTTGGAACCTGGGCAGGAGAATTTTGGAGGGAAAAAGACCTGCTAATACCAGTGTCTCTTGCTGCAGCCTCGAAGCTTGAGCACTTAGATCTATGCCTATCAACAATGCCATACAAAAAGAAATTTTGATAAATTTTACTTTTTAGGACAGGGTCACTTAACCCTGCTAATAATTTACATAAAGACATATAATCACTCAGATTATGGCCACCCATAGGGCACTTAAACACACAACATATTGCCAACTGCAATCATCTCTGAAAATATAGACAAATAGGCTGAGCATGAGCCTGGAAATTACTGGAAAATTCACTCCACAATACTGCCTGATTAGTAGAAATTAGTACAATGTCTCGATATTTTGTAAATCTTGCATAGGAGTAAGATTCATCTATATTTCCCTAGTATATATGGAATCTAATGGTTGTTGATGAGCCGACACACAGGTGAGCCGGATATGTTTGACGGCTTCTAGGTTGAACCACTTGTTGAGGAATATCCAGGTAACCAGGGGCAGCCTTCACATCCTGAAGGCGGTGAAAGACATCTCGACCTCACATTTCTTCAAGGCAGAGGGCATTGCAACACGTGGAACTCTTGGAAAAGGGGTGATGTTCGCTGGTACCGGTGTTGCTGTGACCCTCATTTGGATCTCTTGCAACCACTGGCTCTGACAAAGAACTGGCGAGGTGACTGTGACACAGATCCTGGACTGCATCAGCCAAAGAATTCTGGCCATGCAATCTTATCATTACCCAGGACTTTAGTTTCACATCACTGCACCATAGTGTATGTGGATGAGTGATACTCGTGATAAAGAAACAAAACTTTATTACACAATAGGTGATATGTGCTTGTTCACAGGAAAGTGCAGAAAGTGTGAGAACATACATTAGGGAAAACATATCATACAGGATTTAGCAGCCCTTCACTGTCAAAACTCATATGAATGGAGACTTAATTGTGACCCATGAAACAGTGCATTATTTGCACAATGGTCCGTGGGGGCCGCAGTAGGTCATTGGTAGAATGCACGAGTTAAAAAGTGACTAGCATAGGCTAAAGCCTACTTCTGAACATTAGGGAGAACAACCAGTCTTAATCCCTCAGCTTTATCCTGCCTGTGTCCACCCCCATTCATGAGGATTATATGTGACGCATAAATCTGTGCATTCACATTTACTGTGGTCTCCTTATTAGCAGTTTCAGATAATTATACACAGCTAATTGTTACGAAATTATTCAATGGAAAATTGCTAAACTAAACTATCTAGTATGTTACAATTAATGCGTAAAATTTAAATAATTTTGTGAATTGTATTAAATTTTCAGTCAATTTATAAAAGAACCTGATTTTGCACATTGCCTGTAACATGTGCCTAACCAAATCTAATCAGATATTGAGGTTAGGTTAGCTTAACTTAGGAACATGTTACAATGCATAAAATCAAGCACTTTACAAATTGACTGAAAATTTCTAGCACAAGTAAATGATTTTACTCATTGACTGAAGCATATATAGGGTAAGGTACTATCTATAGTTTCAGTCTTTCTCTGTGTATCAGTGGTGACCACTTTGTAAGGTTTTGAATAAAAATCCGAATTAAAATAAGTTTGTATTTTTTACAAAAAATGAATAAATAGGATATTACTGGTTTAATTCTGCATAATATAGCTTATGTTACAGAAATAGAAATATAAGGGTATCACTTTTCACCTTGGATGCAATAATCTTTATAAGACATTTTGCAAGTAGATACAAATGCAAGGCCTTCTCTGACTCCAAGCATATAGAGTATAAAGACGTTTTGAATTGTTATTAGAGTTAGGATAATTTATGGAAGGTACTCTTATTGAAAAAGTTGTTATATTGTTAATAAAAAATATAATATATAACCTCTTATATGTGCATGAGAATTGTAGCAGAGGCTAGTTTGGAGTGTTAAGGGGAGAGATATTACACTTGTATGTGGCATTGTGTGCTTGAGGTGTTTCAATGTTCCTTAGTGTGTGGGAGTAGGTTTGAGGTGATGGACGAGATATGGTAAGGTGTTAAGGAGTTACAATGGCAGTGGGTCATTGATGGAGGAGGAGGAGGAGGAGGAGAAACAGGATGGAGGAGGAGACACCAGAGGTTAAAATCACTGTTTTTACAATTTATTAGGGATCTTGCCCTAGTTCGATATTTTCTTGGGGATCTTGCACTGGTTCGACCTTTTGGTGGGGATTTTCACGTTTCTTGAGGAATTGTTCTAAGGAAGTTTGATCTGTCTTTTTTTCTTTTCTTTTCATCGTATAACTTCGCATAACGATAACATGGGATGGCACTGTGGATGTTATTTGTTTCTTTTGAAAATCTCTCAGTATTCAGGTCATGGTTCTCAAATATAGTGAAAGCTTTCTCTATAAAAGTAAACCTTTATACAGTATATATATATATATATATATATATATATATATATATATATATATATATATATATATATATATATATATATATATATATATATATATATATATATATATATATATATATATATATATATATATATATATATATATATATATATATATATATATATATATATATGGATTTGGCTACGTAAGGAAACTGAAAGTTATTTTTTGAGATCCTTAATACATTGTACTTTTCAGTGTATTACTTATCTTCAGAGGAATCTCATTTATACAAACAAAAGAAGCGATATATATACTTACAAAACACAGGAAAAAAGAAAAATTATTAACAAGGAAATTAAGTTATTTGACCAAAGCAGTACAGGTTGAAAGTTTTTGTTTACACTGTATGCAAGGGAAGTTGTGAATCCAGGTAACTGAGATACGGTCAATAGTGGGAGTAGACTGGTAATAATAATAATAATAATGATAATAATAATATAGAAATAATACTAATAAACAATACAAGAATAAGGACAACTATAATGATAAAAATAACATATACAATAATCACAGAAAAAAAAATAATAATAAGAGTGATAATATTACAATGATAATAATACAATAGTAATTATGAGATGAAAATAATAATGGTACAATAATATAAATAATAAAATAAATAATTAATAATAACGAAAAGAGAAGTACTACTGAAGCAATTGTAAATACACAGGAATATTGCTATTTCCAAATTTACTTTTTTTTTCAAACATGAATGAGTCACATGCTTGATAATATTGGATAAATCACAAATAAACATTGACTTAAGTTAGTATTTCAGTGCTCGGGAAAGTTAATTAATGCAGATTCCAAGATGTTTCCATTAATAATATCCTTACTTCTTACTAAAATAGAAGCATTGTACCAGTCAATATGGTGACTGCAATCAGCATAATGCTTGAACAAGGCACCGGAAGACTGACAATTGAATATCCAACTTTAGTGTACTTTGAAGTTGAATAAAATGCACAGTGCGACAAGCAAATCTGTACTCCATTGTCAGACTCTGGTTTCAATAGAATTCTTTTTCTGGATCATTATATATACATGTTTAATCCTCTAAGTTGTGTAAATACCTGATTGCATTCTCTCCGCACCTGTAGACGAGTTTTTTTCTTGACACTTCATGTAAAGAGTTTGTTTTATAATGATACCTGAAAAGGGAAAAGAAAACTTAGAAAAAAGTTGTAGACGAGTTTTTTGCTTGACACTTCATGTAAACAGTTTGTTTCATAACGACACCTGAAAAGTGAAAAAAGAAGAATGAAAAAAATGCTTAAGTATGTTGTATTTATAGTTTATGTTAAGAGGAAGAAAATTTTAATTTCTTTGAAGAAACACACGATTTTGTGAAGATGAGTAACCCTAAGAACGGCATGTAAAATTAAGTTATCTTGTAATATTGTTAGAAGATTTTCATTGTAAATATGAATAGGACTAGAGTACCCTGCAATTATCTTATCTACAAGATCCTAAGCATATACTGGATTCTACATCCACAACCAACACATTTTTTTTTTACCTAATTGCATATTATTATTATCATCATCATCATTATTATTATTATTATTATTATTATTATTATTATTATTATTATTATTATTATTATTATTATTATTACAGGGGGTTCTCGGTTTAGGATATCCTCGATTTTAGATGTTGCGTCATTATGACGAATCTCCTATAAATTATTAATGAATCATTTTTTCGACCTACGTGGTTTGCATCATAAATACGACCTTAGCGAGCTGAACAGTATGTTGAGCGTGGCGGAAGAATACTTCGTTACACGGTTGTTGTTTTAGATTCTCCTACCACGGATGGGTGGAACAAGTCATGGAGGACCCATAGGGCGGTCGCCAGCCGGCACAGGCTCCAACCCCCCCACTGTGGTGCCCAACCACAGCAGTAACCTCCCCAGTAAACAGCTTAAACTCTCTTGCCTGGAAGGGGCACGATCCGTCGACCTCGCGAATGTGAGGCCAGTGAGTTACCACTGTATTAGCCAGGAGGCTGTCATATGGTATTGTTGTGTGCATATATATCAAGTTAATGTTATTTTTGTTTATTTATTTATGTATTTGGTTATGCTAAGGACAGACTTTGATTTTTATTTTACAAAATTATCCCAGATACATAGTTATAAAGACGATCTGCAAGAGGAACAGTTTGATGAGTGTATGTGTGTATCACGTTAATTGATTTATTTATCTGTTTATGTATTTGGTTATGTTAAGGACCAAGGCTGAATTTATTTACAATAGTACCAAATACATATTCATAAATAAAATCTTAATGTGGAAAAGTTTGTGAGTATGGCAGAAGAATACTTCATCAGGCGGCATTGTTATGTGCGAATATATCAAGTTAATGGTTTTATTTATTAGTTTATGTACTTGGTTATATGAAGGACCTAGTCTGAAAATATATACAAAATTACCAAATACATGCACTGTACCATGTTGTAAATACAAACTTCGCCCTCAGAGCAGTTTGTTGAGAGTAGCGTAAAAATACGTCACCACACGGCATTAAACTGAGGAAGACGCCTTTCCCAGTTCTTGCTCAAGGGCCATATTGTTCTCTTGCTCATGCGCTCTTCGGATTGTTTCTATTGTTTTAGTGATAGTTTATGGCCTGTGCTATGCCTCCAAAGCATCTAGGAGATTAATCTGCTTTGGTGAAAAGGGAACCCACTACCATGGAAGTGAAATTAGATGCGGTAAAACGTTTCCAAAAAGGAGAAACCGCTAACAACATTGGCCGATCACTGGAGCTATGCAATTCCACAGTGGCGACGCTTATCATGGATAAAGACTGCATCCTTGAACATGTGAAAGGTTCTGCTCCTATGAAGTTCACTGCGATTACTAAGCAGCGTAGTTTGCTAATGATTGAAATCGAAAGGTTATGGATTCTGGCTGACTAGCATTAATGGTGTATCCCAGTGACTCTTAAGTTAATCCAAGAAAAAGCTAAAAAGTTGCTTAATGCCGGAAAATGGGGGAAGGGAGTGAAAGTGAAGAGCTTGTGGCCAGTAGGGATTGATCTAATTATTTTAAGACTTATGCTAATTAGTATAACCTAAGGGTGCAAGGTGAAGCTGCTAGTGGTGATGAAAATGCAGGAAAAGACTTTCTCAGTGTGTTAACAGAAATAATCAGGGAGGGGGATTACTGTTCCAAAAAAGTATTTAACGTGGATGAGCCTGGCTTGTTCTGGAAGCGTATGCCTAGTCGTATGTACATCATGAAGAAGGAGAAGGCAGCATCAGGACATAAAATCAGCAAGGAGAGACTGATTTTACTTTTGGGGGCTAATGCTGCTGGCGACTTCAAGCTGAAGCCCTTATTGGTTTACATGCAAAAAATCCAAGGGCACTCAAGAGGTCTACTGCCTGTCATCTGGAAGTCCAACAAGAAAGCTTGGGTAACCCTTCAGATTTCAAGGACTGCTTTGGCAATCATTTTGTGCCAGAAGTAAGAGGTACAGTGTTGTCAAAGGTCTGCCATTTAAGGTGTTGATAGTTTTTTTTCTGTGAGTGTGACACCGGGACAGACAGAAACCGCCCTCATCAATAAAGGCCCGGGCACGAGAAAATACCAAGATGAAGGAAAAGAAAAAGGTTACGGACAAGGCAGAGATGAGGCAATGTCACACAAAGGAAAACGACAGACAGAAAAAAGCAGTCAAAGTAAAGAGGACCCAGAGATATAGAGGACTAGGCTCTGATATGACGATATATCTGCTTTTTGAAGGATGAAAGGTCATAAGAATTAGGAAAGACAGAAGGAGGAAGAGAGTTCCAGAGTCTGGAGGTAGATGGGAAGAAGCAATCGCTGCACCGACCAATTGGACAATGCCAATGGTCACCCTGCCCATTTGGATAACTTTCATTTATTGTCAAGGCATTCCACCTAATACCACTGCCTTGTTACAGCCAATGGATCAGGTTATCATTGCCTATTTCAAGGCCTACTACTTTCAAAGGACAATCACTATGGCTATCAGGACAACTGAGAAGAATAAGAACTTGTCTCTTAAGGAGGTCTCACAATATTCTTCAAACTGTTAAAAACATTGCTGACACTTGGGAGGAAGTTAAGCAGACGATCTTGATTGAATGAGGTAAGGAAGAAACTGAATTCCCAATTTGTGAATGACTTCCATGGCTTTGAAAAGATAGTTGAAGCGATCACCAAGAACGTTGTTGCTCTGAGTAAGGAGCTTAATTCGGAGGTGGGGGCTGATGATGTAACAAAGCTGCTGGAATCTCATAGAGAGGCGTTATCTGCTGAGGACCTTATAAAGGAGCAGTTGATTGAAGAGGGGGAAGAAGTGCAAACCCCAGAGCCCAAGAGATTTACAAGCTTGGGCATGGAAGAAGGTTTTGCCCTGATAGAGGAATGGCTGGCAAAATTTGAGGTTGAGGGCCCAAACACTGCCAGTTGCACTAAGGTTACCAGAGAGGTCATGGATTCCTGCAGTGTTACAGGAAAATTTGGGAGAAGATGGCATCCTTCCAGACTTGTCTCGAACATTTCTTCTAGAAGGTAGAGCCCCCGGCAACAGATCCCACACCTTCAACCTCAGCTGTCTCTCCAGGATCATCTGCCCCAGTAACTCCAGCACCTACTGCAGGTTATCCTGCCTCGCCATACTCACCTGCCCCAGTCTCTCCAGCTTCCTCCTCCCAAAAAGCCTGTCTTTCCCTCCCTTGCAATGCCCCTTCCAGTGAGCAACCCAACCACAGGAGTAAAGGTGAGCAGTAATGTACAGCATATATGTCTTAAATTATAAACTTTATTACTGTGTTGGCATAGGTGGGTGACGTAGGTGCTTATTTAGGTATATTCAAACTTACGGGTTATGGAACTCTGACAAAAGTCGAGGACCCCTTGTATTATTACTGTTATCTTCACTATTAGTAGTAGGTAGTAGTGTTAGTATAAACATTAATTATAAGAAAGATAACCAACCGAAGGCCACGTGCAAAATTTTCATAAGAAATGGCTTTATCTGATCGACTTCCCCATAACTGTGCCACTTGCTTAGACTGAACAATTTTGAAAGTATAGTTTTCTTTATCCTCCCATCTTATGAGCGCAGGGTTGGTCTTTGTGTTCACTAGTAGTCGCATTAAAAATTCCCAGCTCTTAGGTCCTCGGTCTGTAAAAGAAAAGTATCAAATTAACGCTGAAACTGCTTTCAATTCATGATCCAATGAACTCTAAAACCAGTATGAAGGCTTTATATCCAGCATTTGTTTATATATTTATACTAAAATTAAATAAAGTACTCAATATACTCCTTATATATTTGGTATTTAACAAAATTTGCCATCAAACAAATTTTAATGCTAATAGGCTTAGCTATTATTAGACTAGAAATGCTCTGGTATAGCCAGATTGACACAATAACAATTCTGTATGAACAGTGTTTAAAGAATTTAGCATCTCATTTCCACACTTATTAATATACCTCGGTTTTTGGTCTTTGTTGGTATTTTTTGTAATAGATTATTTGCCGAAGTTTCTCGTGAAAGAGTCACTCCACCATCACATGGCTGATCAGCTTCTGTGTTCTCGCAGTAGTTCACTATACAGACCTGTCTTGCTGAACGGCCTAAAAAGTAAATAAGAAAAAAAATGAATACAATTGCAATAAAAACAATGGTGGATATGCTTGGAAATGCTTTTAAATTATTTTGAAAAAAAAAATTGGTCACTCCCACTGAGTGTATGAATAATAACATTAAAAATGACCCACGGCCCATAACACTATCTACAAGATCAAAACGTATATCAGTACATTTAACAATACTTTCTTTAGCTTAATAAAAAATGCCAAACTTTGTAAACTTATTCTGCTTAAAAAAGGCTCCACTGCATTTAAGCATAACCTAGCTCGAATTCTACTGTTGTCTAAGATATACTATATATTAGCTGTTGGAGGGTATATTTATATCGGTAAAATGCTCCAGTGTTCATTAACTACATACACTTGCCATAAATAACTATAAATTCTTACGTCTTGCATTAATTTGCTTCATTTTTACGGTGGAATCGAGTTCCTCGAAATATTGTGGTATGGTAGGCTGTGTTGACGCAAAGTGTTGGGTTTCGTTTTCGTGAAGCCTCATAGAGGGTTCGACTGAAATTAAATATGTTAGACCTATAAACAGGGTACACACTAAGTTACAATAAATATGAATTCCAATGCCATAAGCAATAATATATAATGAATATGCTCCAGGTTTTGTATATGCTCAATTACTGCAGGCCCTATTTGATCACTCATTTAGTGTAAAGGGGGAAAATTACGCTGCTGCAGTTGAAGAGATCGATCAAGCGTCTTATTCAAAGAAACTGATCACTCAGAGTTATAAACAATATGAGAGAGAGAGAGAGAGAGAGGAGAGAGAGAGAGAGAGAGAGAGAGAGAGAGAGAGAGAGAGAGAGAGAGAGAGAGAGAGGAGAGAGAGAGAGAGAGAGAGAGACTCCAATGTAAGACATGAGGGCTTTCCAGTAATTTTCTTAATCCATGAGAAATTGGATGGAACAGTTGTGGTTTCTTCTCATTTTTATCCTAACAACTGAACTGATTTAATGAATACACTTGTCGATAATGGAACAAACTGAACCTTGAGCTGAAGTGACTTGGTTTAGAAACATACTTTTTTTTTATTTTAACTTCTAAATAAAACTTTTAAAAACTTACATCTTCTTACCTTCATATATTAATTCCTGTATACTATTACAGTTGCTCCCTTGATCCTTACAACAGCGTAAATCTTCGCACAGCAATGGCTGACCAAGAGACTGAAGTGTGTGATATGGTTCTCCATATTTATCTATGTGGTAATGTGATATATATATATATATATATATATATATATATATATATATATATATATATATATATATATATATATATATATATATATATATATATATATATATATATATATATATATATATATATGAATCATCTTTTTACCCCGACCGGGACTTGAACCTTGGACCTATAACTACTAAGTCAAGGCGCTACCAACTACACTCCACAGAAGGTTAAAAGGAATCCAATCTTATAGCTTATATCTGCTATACTTAGGAATGAACACATTCTATCTGAATGCCACTATGTTCATATTCCAGATTCCCCAACCTCACTCGTGGCTTCATTTTCGCATTTAATTCAATTCCCAATCTCATTCGGGCTATAAATAAAATATTATAATGCTCTCTGATCTAGTATTTATGAGAGCAACAAGAAATCTCTTGAACTCACTTTCTTTAGCAAAGTTTATTTATACACAACATATATTATAATGCTCTCTGACCTAGTATTTATGAGAGCTACAAGAAATTCCTTGAACTCACTTTCCTTAGCAAAGTTTATTTTCAACCTGAAATCTTTCACTTATGAGCAGTGCTATCCCTCCACCAGTCCCCTCAGATCTCTCAACCCTTAATATTCTGAAGTCCTTAGGAAATATTTTTACACTGTTTATGTCCTCTTTTAACTAAGTCTCTGTAACTGCTACTATATCTGCCTTATTTGTTGCGAATCCTATCTTTTAATTCTATTGTCTTACCAGCTACCCCATCAGCATTTTTGTACAGCAATCTTAATGAGTCCCCATCCACTGATCTTCTATCATTATCTTCTTTATCTCCCCTTAGTCTGGAAGAGCTCTGAAACAAAAAATTTTCCTTTCTTCTTCATTTCTTCCCTCATTTAACCTTCTAGCCTTTTGCAACAAGTTTCTGACTCTTTCCATCTCCTCCTGTCTTCTGTATGGTCTAATGAACACTGTTTTGAATTCTTGAAGGTTTTTCAGTTTTTTCTCATCAATATTTCTCTACATGTGTCACCTATCTCAAAGTTTACTTTTGTTGGTCTTGTCTTTCCCTCCCTAGAATATTTACCAAGTTAGTGAATGCTTACAAAATTCTCCAGACCACATATTACTTTAAGCTTCCTTATCATGTTTAAAACCCTAGCTTTATTTTGTTAAAGCCTCCCCTGCCATGTTGGCTCCTAGGAGTCACTTATGCATGAGATTACCACTGCCTTCTCTTTATCAAGTGCCTGTTTTATCAGTGAATTAGATTTTTCCTTCACAATATCTTTTATTTTTTCTATTAATGTGTCTTTATAGTCAACCGTACGTGATGACCGCCTTAGGACTTAGCTAAAATTCCACAGTGTAAGAAAATCCAATAATTACTTGTATATTCAGCAGATTACTTTTTCCATGCAAGTATTGTCTAGATACTTATTTCCCATACTCTTCTGGAGGTAAATTAATAAAAGAAGCTGTAATATCAAGAGACAAAGTTAAATATATTGCCTCCCATCAATGTAGAGAAAAAATCCATGACATTTAGTCCACACTGAGAACAAAAAGAGAAATAAACATTTAATAATATCATTGAACTTAATCTCTTACCTTTTAATTCAGTATACGATGGACTGTTTGAGAACTCTGGTGTTAACCATGTATCGTGTGTGCAATCATCAGGACTACCGGTATTCTCCATTTCTTTTAATGCCATGCCTGTGAAGAATATCAGTTCAATATATTGAAAGCCAAAATTATTATTATTATTATTATTATTATTATTATTATTATTATTATTATTATTATTATTATTAATTATTAATTATTATTATTATTATTATTATTATTATTATTATTATTCGAATAAAGTACAATGAATATGTGCAAATGTTTAAATATCATTGAACTTAATCTCTTACCTTTTAATTCAGTATATGATGGACTGTTTGGGAACTCCGGTGTTAACCATGTATCGTGTGTGCAAGCATCAGGAATACCAGTATTCTCCATTTCTTTTAACGCTAAGCCTGTGAAGAATGTCAATTCAAAATATTGAAAGCTGAAATTATTATTATTATTATTATTATTGTTATTATTATTATTATTATTATTATTATTATTATTATTATTATTATTATTATTATCATATTATTATTATTTTCGAATAATGTACAATGTTTAAATACATGAAACGACATTTACAAGGTGAGGGAATCGAACTCACGACCATTGAAATAATGGGAGCAATTTTAACCACTAACAATGAGGTATCATAAGTGAAATTTTATTCTAATACAAGTAAATCATGCTTTATACCAAGTACTTTTCTGAGTAATTTTAATTTTTCCCCAAGATGACTCTACCCAAGCATGAAATAACTTTTAACACATATTTCCATCTCAGAAGGCAACAATCGTATTCAAATAACGTCATATAATGTACTTCTGCAAATATTTATATCTATATCAGACCAGCCCTACGGGTTGGGTATTGACTTAAGGATAATTGAAATTAGAATTATTGGTATAATTACATGGAATATAAATACATAAATAGTATTGTCATTGGAAAAGTGCTCGCATGCAAACAAACAAGCACACACACACATAACAGGCATTAGAACAAACACTTTTAGTAACTCTTGAATTTTCCTTGTGTTGTCAAGTTGAACCATAGTAAGTGAAAAAAAAAAATCAACCTACCTTTCGATAAAAGAGAGAGTACCGTAGGTACCAGCATGGAATTAATCGAATTACCTAATTTTTTTGTGAGTCGGAGGGGGAGATTTTATAGTATGTGATTAACCTGATCCTGCGGATCCATATCTTATAAAAAATATCCTTTCCATAACGCTTAGTTTAGTAGTCAATATAAAATAAAAAAGTAAGAAAAAAAACAAGCTGTCAATATATGTTGAGTTGAAGTGCCAGATAGATCATTGATGTCCTTTTTTTTTTCTCTTGTTCTTTTCATTAAATTTATTGCTTAGTTAAGTATTATTGCTAACTTGTGATTAATTTAATCCTGATAGCATGTCTTGGTTAAAATTTGTTTAATCCCTTGCTTCTGAAACGATCGGTTTAGCAGTTAAGAAAAAATAATAACAAAAACATGTGTTCAAAACATCAAGTGCTTTCGCTGGTTACATAATCAGGGTTTTTCTTCATGTGGGTGTTTATTATTACCAAAGTCAAATTTTAAGCTGGGGTCTGTTACCAGGAAAATGATTCTCTGAAAAGATTAACTAAATTAATTAAATCTTTAGTACTCATAAGAAGATATAGCAGATCTGTGTATGGTTAAATGACCTTTTTTTTTTTTTTTGTGAGACAAACTCCAAGATGAAACCATCTCTGTCTCTAACCTTCCCATCCATTGGTCGAGGGAGAGGAGGCAGAGGATCTCCGGGGGTTATGGGAGGGGGAGTAGCTCTTAGGAATCTGAAATTTCAGGGACCTTTTGGCCCTCGTATCAAACCTGAATGATAAAATTCAGAATATGAATAGTACATTAAAAGACAGTATATTAAAAGAAAATGGAATACTAAGAGAGATTATAAGAAATTTAAAGGGGGAAGAAAGAAAAGAGGTAGACATATGAATAAAAAAAAACTGGAAGGGGAGAAGAATGAACTGGAGGTCAGGATGTTTAAACATGAAGATAATAAATGAAAGTAGAGTGACAGCCTAAATGAATTAAATGTTACCTCGCTGCTCTCTTCTGAAAGAAGAGATCGCAGCTTGGAAAGTTCATATAAAGGAAGACACCGAACAGTTAAGAGCAGATTTGCAGGTACCAAATATGCAACACGAGGGCATTACAAGATCTTTTGCAGATGCAGTGCAGAAAAATGTAGTAGTAAAAGGAGGCAGTGAAGGAGGAGGCACAGGAAAATGCAAGTACTGTTGACCTTAAAGAAACAGCAATAGAAAGATGTTGTGAGTGATAGAAATAATTGAAAGAAAGAATTATGAAGAAATAAACTTCGCTATAGAAAGTGAGGTCAAGGAATTTCCTGTTGTTCGCATAAATACTGCTTCGAAGAGCATTATAATAGTCGTTGTATATAACCCACCAAATAATAAACAAATGTTAGAGGTTCTTGAGGAAAGTCATATATTTTTTACCACTGAAGTTATACACTCAGTTGTCAACATCGCACATGAGAGAAAGTGTAGGATTTTGGTTATGGGAGATTTTAATTGTAAAAAGATAGATTGGACTAATCACAACCTGCATAGAGGGGAGGATTCATTCCTAGACTGCATACAAGTAAATTTCCTACACCGACATGTACTGAAACCAAAGGCTAGGGGTGGCGATGAGCCATCACTGCTCAAGCTATTAGGAAGGAGCTTTGCCCGTAGCTTACATACTCATTCATGGGATTTGATCTCAATGATCAGCTTTCAAAGTCGAAACTTGAGTGTGTTCAGTACTCACAATGTGTGGGATTCTCCGACGTTGCTGAGGAGGATGTGGATGCTCTGCTTGCTTCCCACACGGAGGAATTGACTGCCGAGGAATTGGACGAAATGGAAGTTCAGTGACAATGTGAGGAGGAGGAGGGAAAGGAGGCAGCAGCTGAACTTCATGGGAGCCCAATGCACACACTCAAGTGTGAAGGACTTGACTCAGTTTTCCAACTATCTGGAGAATGCCTTGGATATTTTGGGTAAAAAAGATCCTAATGTAGAGCGTGCAGGCTTGACGTACCTAAGGATCAGGCAAGATGTTGGCTGCTACCATGAACTTTAGCAAGAAAAGAGGAGGGTTACACAGCAGGCAACTCCTCATGCCTACTTCTCATCCAAAACAAGTGATTCTGATGACTCTCAATCCAGCACATCTAATCAGCATGAACCCCAACTACAACCAGGGGTTAGCTTTCCCCCTTCCTCTTCCTCTTCTCCTCCCTCTCCTACTGCTTAAGTCACCTCCTCACCGACACCACGCATGTCCCAGTATACCTATTGCACAACGTATATTAAGTGAGTACACCTGTATACTTTTTTACTTTTTTTTTCTATTTCATCTTTAATACTATTATATTTCAGGTGTTGCAGAATGAGAAGTCTGAATATGCCAAGACTTGGGAAAAAAAAGCTGAAGTCTAATAGTGTAATGCGAAGCATATTGAGTTTTCTAGTGTTGCTTTTGTTTATTTTTTTGTTTATCTATACCCGGTATATCTTTGATACTGTATTTATTTATTTTCATCTTACGTACATATGCATTTCAGCTTGCTTTTGTAATTGTAAAATGTGTTTAACTAGATTTTTTTTTTGGTAGAGTGTGTTTATACACGCTTGTGGAATGTATCTATGTTTATTAACATTATTCCTTTTAGAAATATACTCTTTAAGTTATGCGAAATTGGGTTTACACGAGCCTTTTGAAAACCTATCCTTGAGTAAAAAAGAAGAGACTGTATATATATTAGGAAACTAAAAAGAGGTGAAGAGCAGGTGAGGCAGCAATATATACAGTTAAACAGGGAAGTTAAAAAGATAGTTAGAGAGTCGAAAAGAAAATACGAAGTTAGAATAGCAGGAGAAGCTAAAGAAAATCCTAAAGGGTTTTATCAACATTATCAAACAAAATTTAAGGAAAAAGTCGGACCAATTGAAGTAGCCAATGGCCATATCACAGATGACGATAAAGTGATGTGTACATGATTAAATGATTATTTCTTTTCTGTATTTACCAATGAAAACCTGGAAAATATTCCGGAAGTAGAATCCATTTACAGAGACAGTCCCGATAATATACTTAGTTCAATAAATATTACGAGAGAGGAGGTAATAAAAGAAATAGATAAATTAAAGGCTCATAAATCTCCGGGACCTGATGGAATATATGCTAGAATATTAAAGGAATGCAAGGAAGAGCTTAGTTGTCCACTAACTGCATTATTTAATAATTCAATAAAATTAGGATCAGTACCCATGGAGTGGAAATTGGCAGATGTGGTACCAATATTTAAAAAAGGAGAACGAGTTAAAAAGAATAATTATAGGCCGGTAAGTTTAACGTCAACAGTGGGTAAGATTCTAGAATCCATAATTGCAAATAAAATAAGGGCACATCTAGAATTACACAGACTGATAAAACTTTCACAACACGGGTTTCTTAAGGGTTTTTCGTGCCTTACAAACTTACTGTCTTTTTATTCAGAAGTTTACGAGGCAGTAGATTGTGGCAAAGAATATGATACAATATATCTAGATTTTAGCAAAGCTTTTGATAGAGTTCCTCACAAAAGATTAGTTTAAAAGCTGGAAGCTCATGGTATAGGAGGAGCTGTTCTCAGATGGATCAAACAATGGTTAAAAGACAGAAAACAGAGGGTTTGCATAAATGGAGAGAAATCAGAGTGGGGCTCCGGTTACTAGCGGGGTACCACAAGGCTCGGTACTGGGTCCCCTATTATTCATCGTATATCTAAATGATCTGGATTCGGATATCAGTAGTAACCTAAGTAAATTCGCAGACGACACTAAAATAGGTAGAACTATAAATGGAAAAGAAGACATTCATGCTTTACAGGAAGATCTAAATATATTATCTGAATGGTCGGACAAATGGCAAATGGAATTTAATGTTGAAAAATGTAAAGTAGTTAAAATGGATACTATAAAAGACAATACTAGTTATAAGCTAAATAACAATGAAATCATGAGTTCTCAGTGTGAAAGGGATTTGGGAGTTCTTGTGAGTAGTAGCCTTAAGCCAAGAGAGCAATGCACAGCAGTCAGAAATAAAGCAAACAGAATTTTAGGATTTATCTCAAGAAGCGTTAGCAATAGGACGGAAAAAGTTATTTTGCAACTCTATCTTGAATTAGTTAGGCCCCATTTAGATTATGCTGTGCAATTCTGGTCACCCCCTATTATAGAATGGAAATTGAATCCTTGGAGAGAGTGCAGCGAAGAATGACCAAGATGATACACAATATCAGAAATCTACCATATGAGGACAGATTAAAAAAACTTAATCTACATTCTCTAGAGAGGCCAAGAGTTAGGGGGGATATGATTGAAGTGTATAAATGGTTTAAAGGGATTAACAAGGGAGATATTAATAAAGTTTTAAAAATTCATGATCAAACCAGAACTCGTAATAATGGATTTAAGCTTGATAAATTTAGGTTCAGAAGGGAAATTGGTAAAAATTGGTTTGGTAATAGAGTAGCTGATGCATGGAACAAGCTTCCTAGTAGGATAGTAAATGCCAATACCTTAGACACCTTCAAATGTAGATTAGATAGACATATGACAGAGGTAGGGTGGGTATGAATAGGTTAGTGCTTATTAGAAAAATCATAAAAAGAAAAATAGAATAAATAAGTAGAGTAGAATAGAATAGGTTAGACATGCTGAAAATACCAATTCAAAAATGGAGCTGCCTCGTGTGTGCCAGTAGGCATGTTGCAGTGTCCTCTATTCATATGTTCTTATGTTCTTATATATATAATATATATATATATATATATATATATATATATATATATATATATATATATATATATATATATATATATATATATACAGTGATCCCTCGCTGTATCGCGTTTCTTGGTTCGCGTTTTCACTGTATCGCGGTTTTTTTTTTGCCAAATTATTATTGAAATACCTATGTACAGGAGTATGTCATGTAATTACCACTTCATTCACCATAGTTTAATCTATCACTTTCATATAAATTTACGTTGCATGCTGTTATTTATGAAGTAAAGGGTGGTTTGTTAACTGTACAGGGAGGGTTTATACAGTGTAAACATAAAAATAAATTAAAATATCTATGTACATATAGGTTGATCCTACTTTGCGGTTTTCCTGTCTTGCACCGGGTCCTGGAACCGAACTACCGCGATAATGGGGGGATCACTGTATATATATATATATATATATATATATATATATATATATATATATATATATATATATATATATATATACAGTGTTCCTTCGTTTATAGTGAAGGTTTGGTTCCGGGACCCGGCGCGAGACAGGAATTTTTGCGAAGTAGGATCACCCTATATGTACATAGATATTTTAATCTATTTTTATGTTTACACTGTATAAACTGTATAAACCCTCCCTGTACTGTTAACAATCCACCCTTTACTTCATAAATAACAGCATGCAAGCGTAAATTTTTATGAAAGTGACAGATAAGCTTACTGTGAATGAGGTGGTAATGACATGACATACTCACGTACATAGGTATTTTACAATTATTTTTACATTTACTGTATAAACCCTCCCTGCACTGTTAAAAAACCACCCTTTACTTTATGAATATCAGCATGCAACTTAAATTTATATGTAAGTGATAGGTAAACTTACCGTGAATGAGGTGGTAATGAGTTTGTAGACGCCAGAGGAAATTATTCCGCAACCAATAACAGTTTTACGGTGTTATTCATTGAGGCCGAAATAGCGACCGACATCCATAAACCTTTTTCCTTCTTTCAACATATCTAAGAGTTTCACCTTATCTGTTATGGTTAACATTTTCCTTTGCCACTTAGGCTCACTACCAGAAGCCTTAGAAGATGAAGGATGCTTGGGAGGCATTGCAAAGGTTAAAATAGGCGAGTAAAAAAATCACAAGCAAAACGTATTAATAAGCACAAAGTGAACGGCGCACACGTGAGTTAGACTGAACGAGTGAGGCGAGACAATGGAAGATGGCGGGAGAACCAAACTTCAATGAAAAAGCCAATCAGACCCCAAGATACATATCTCTCACTCTTTCAGCCAATAGCATTCCATGATTATCTCACGTAGGTACGAGCCTTTGTCCGAAACGCTGATACCGGTATCGTATTTTACATGGTGCAATACTGTTAGTATTTATGTTTCTTACTATTTTTTACTGTTTTTTTATTCTTAGGCTAAGAAATACGTTTTTTTATCAATAAAATCATGAAATTATTGGAAATTTTAATATATATGGTAGCTCACGTAGGTGCGACCCCAATACATTGTACACTATCGGACAGTATTTCACATGATGCAATACTATGAGTTATATATCTAAATTTATGTTTTTTACTATATTTTACTGTTTTATTACTCTTAGGCTAGGAAATACTTGTTTTATCAATAAAATAATGAAAATTTCAATATGTACTAGCTCATGTAAGTGCGACCCTATTATTTCCGAAACGCTGATACCGGTATCATATTTTATATGGTGCAATACTGTTAGTATTTATGTTTTTTAGTATTTTTTACTGTTTTATTATTCTTAGGCTAAGAAATACGTTTTTTTTATCAATAAAATCATGAAACTGCTGGAAATTTTAATATATGCTAGCTCACGTAGGTGCGACCCTTTGCGTTTTCCGTAACGCTGGTACCGGTATCGTACTTTCTATGGTCCAGAGTTACATGTTCAAATTTATGTTTTTTTTTTAGTATTTCTTACTGTTTTATTATTTGTAGGCTGGAAAATATTTTTTTTTTTATCAATTAAATAATTAAATTTTTTTTTCAATAAAAAAATGAAAATACTGATTTTTTTTTTTAATATTTTAATATTTTTGCATATACCCCCCCCCAAAAAAAAATCCCCCCAAAATCGTGATACAGTGAATTTGCGAGGGAAGAAACGCGATAGAGCGAAGGATCACTGTATATATATACAGGGAGTCCCCGGGTTGCGTGGTCCCTGAGTTGCGATTTTCCGCAGTTATTAATAAATCCATTTTTTTTACCTACCTAGGTTGTGTGGTATATTCAAACTTCATGCGTTTGAATTCGTTGAACGAATGCATAGCTAACAGTACTGTTGTATTCATATATATAAATCTGTATTCGTTGAAAAATACATAGCTAACAGTACTGTTGTATTCATATATATAAATTGATGGCTTTATTTATTTATGTATCTTGTTATTTGATGGCATTATATTAAATTTATTCACAAAATTACTAAGCACTCAGCCATAAATACAGTGTTATGCAGAACTGTTTACTGAGCGTGGTTGACGAATATGTTGTCAAGGGGCATTGTTGTATATGTATTTATCAAATTATATACATATACTGTAATTCGTTTTATTTTTTCATTTGTTCATGTACTTGGTTATTTGAAAAAATTAGATTTAAATTATTAACAAACTTTTCAAATACATAGCTGTAAATACTATCTTCATGCAAAATAGTTTGTTGAGTGTCCCGAAAGAATATGTTGTCACATGGCATTAGACTGAGAAAAAGAAGATGCATCGCTCAGTTTACTCTCGTACGCTATACTGTTTCTCGTACTCATCTGCTCTCTTGTTGGTTTCGCTTGTATTTTCTCGTTATTGATCTGTACTATGCCTCCCAAGGGTAGTGGTGATTTTTCTGATGGCAGTGCTGCAAAGAAAAGGAAAGCCATCACCATGGAATTTAGAGTTGAAATAGTAAAATGCTCGGAAAAGGGAGAAAGTGCTACGAACATTGGCTGCTCACTGGGGAATGCCTGTTCGACTGTGGCGACGATCATTAAGGATAAAGATCGCATCCTTGAACATGTGAAAGGGCCTGCTCTTATGATGTCCACTGTGATTAATAAGCAGCAAAGTGGCCTTATGATCGAGATGAAAAGGTTATTGGTGTTTTAGTTGAATGACCAGCATTGACAGCGTATCCGAGTAAGCCTGATATTGATAGAGGAAAATGCCAAAAGACTCTTCAATGCGGTGAAAAGTAAAAAGGGGGAAGGGAGTGAAAGTTAAGAGTTTGTGGCCAGTTGGGATTGATTTAATTGTATTGAGACTCATGCTAATTTGCATAACCTAAGGGTGTGCAAGGTGAAGATGCTAGTGGTGATGAGAATGCAGGAAAAGACTTTCCCACTGTGCTAGCAGAAATATTTATGGAGGGGGATTACTGTTCCAAACAAGTATTTATCGTGGATGAGTCTGGCTTGTTCTGGAAGCATATGCCTAGTCGTACATACCTTACCAAAGAGAAGAAGAAAGCACCAGGCCATAGAGTCAGCAAGGAGAGACTAACTTTCCTTTTGGGGGCTCATGCTGCTGGATACTTCAAGCTGAAGCCATTGTTGGTTTACTTGACAGAAAATCCAAGGGCATTCAAAGACATTTTGAAGGGTTAATTGCCTGTCATCTGGGAGTCAATCAAGAAGGTTAGATAACCCTTCAGATATTTGAGGACTGGTTCAGCAACCGGTTTTTGCCAGAAGTGGAAAGGTACTGTCCTTCCAAGGGTCTGCCCTTTAAGGTGATGCTAGTGCTGGACAATTCCCATGGTCACCCTGCCTATTTGGATGACTCATCAAAATGTAAAGGTGGTTTACCTTCCAGCTAATACCACTTTCCTGGTATAGCCAATGGATCAAGGGGTCATTGCCTCTTTAAAGGTCTACAACCTCTGAAGAACAATCACTATGGCTCGCATGGCAACTGAAAAAGACAAGAACTTGACTCTCAAGGAATTTTAGAAGTCGTATAATATTTTCCTGGTTGATTCTTGGGAGGAAGTTAAGCAGACGAACTTGAATGGGGTATGGAAGAAACTGTGCCCCCAGTTTGTGAATGACTTCCATAGCTTTGAGGAGACAATTGAGGCTGTCACTAAGAATGTTGCTGCCCAGAGAAAGGAGCTCAAGTTGGAGGTGGGGCCTGATGATGTAAGAGAGCTGCTGGGATCATGGAGAGGAGTTATCTGGTGAGGACTTCATTCAACTTGAGAAATATATGGTTGAAGAGGAGGAAGAAATACCAATCCCTGATCCCAAGAGATTCACTGGTACAGCCTGCTCCTAAGAAGGGTGACTGCTCTATTCCTTCAAACTATCAACCTATTGCCCCAACAACTTCTATCGCTAAAGTTTTCGAAACTCTGCTCAGTGCTCACTTCTTTAAATGCCTTGAATCTAACACACTTATCTCCGATCACTAGTAAGGTTTCTGCAGGGCAAGATCCATTAGTGACCTCCTGTCCTATCTTACTCATGCAAGGTCATCTGCTTTGAGGAGCTATGGGGAATCCTTTGTCATCACCCTTGATATCTCTAAGGCTATTGACAGAGTCTGGCACAAGGCTCTGTTGGCCAAACTTCCTGCCTATGGCTTTACCCTTTCCCTCTGTTCTCTGATTTCCGGTTTTCTTTCTGACCATTTTTTATCTGTGGTTGCTGACGGTGCCACATCTAGCCCATTCCCTATTACCAGTGGTGTTCCACAGGGCTCTGTTTTTTCACCTACTCTGCTCATTCTCTTCATCAATGATTTCCTTCAGTCTCCATCTTCCTCTCTTCTTCACGCCTTTGCTGACGATTCTATTCTTCATTTTTCCTTTGCCTTTTCTTCACAACCTTCATCTGCTTCTCGTAATCAGTCTTGTATCACTCTTTCTTCCACTCTCAACTCCGATTTGCAGAGGGTATGTGAGTGGGGCCCCAAAACATTTAGTTAAATTTAATGCCTCCAAGACACAGCTTCTGGCTATCTTTTTATCTTCTCCTCTTGATAGCCCTATTGTCTTTAAAACTAACAAAAGTTACCCTCTTAATTCTATCAACATATTAGGAATCCATATAGCTTCTAACTAATCTTGAAGGAATCACATAATCCAAACTACTAAATCTGCATCCAAAAACTTGGGGTATTTGTTTCATTTCCATCTTTATTCTAACTCTTTACAATTACTTAATATCTATAAATGTTTCATCCATCCCTGCTCAGAATACTGTTTGCACATCAGAGGTGCTTCTTCTTATACTTATCTCCTTGATAGGGTTGAATCTGAGGCAGTCAAACTCATTAATATCCCTTCTCTTACTTATAATCTAGAGTCTCTTTCTCTTTGCCGTACGGTATCATCCCTTTTTCTTTTCTATCACTGCTCTGACGAGTTGGAGAGTTGCATCCCCCCCCTCACTGCTGAGGCCACGTAGCACTCGCCAAGCAGCCTCGTCTCACAGGTACTGTGTGGAGCTTTGTAGCTTGCAAATTGGTCGGTGCAGCCACTGTTTCTTCCCATTTACCTTCAGACTCTGGAACCCTCTTCCTCCTTTTGTCTTTCCTAATTCTTAAAACCTATCTCAGGGCATAATCCTATCATGTCTCTAGCTTATCAGTACTTTGACTATTTTTTCAGACTGTCCTTTTCATTCATGTATTATTGCCTCATCTCTGCCTTGTCCATGACCTTTTTCTTTTCCTTCATTTTGGTTTTTTCTTCGAGCCTGGGCCTTTAATGATGAGGGCAATTTTTTTGCCTGTCCCAGTGTCAAACTCATACAAAAAATGGGTAGAATATTTTGCCCTGGTATAAGAAGGGATGGCAAAGCTCGAGGCTCAGGATCCCAACATTGTCAGTTATACTAAAATCACCAGATGGGTCATGGATTCCCTGCAGTGCTACAAGGAAATCAGCGTGTATATGAAGAGGGTACCCTTCCAGACTTGCCTAAACCAATTCTTCCTGAAGGCAGATCCTTCGGCTACATATCCAGTACCCTCTACCTCAGGTACCTTTATAGGTTCTCCTGGCCCAGTATCTCCAGCATCTGCTGCAGGTTCTTTTGCCTCTCCAGACTCACTTGCTCCAGTCTCCTCCGGACCTGTCTTTCCAGCTTCCTTCTCCCTATAAGCTTGTCTCTCCCTCACTTGCAACGCCCCTTCCAGTGTGAAAACTGACCACACAAGTAAAGGTAGGCAATCTTGCATAGTGTACTTTATTATTTTTATGTCTTAGAGTACATGAGTAAAGGTAAGCAATACTGTATAGTGTACTTTTACTACATTTAGGTCTTACATTATGAACCTAGATTAATTATCTTTGTTTTAAATTATTCTCTGTTAGCTTTAGTGGGGGACCTAGGTTCGCATATAGGTGTGTTCCGACTTACGATGAAACCTGGGTTACGACAGCTTTTGACTATATGTGATTAAAAAAGGAAAATTAATCTGAATATCTTAAAAACTATAGTGGAACAAGTATGAAATATGAAGACAGAATTTCACCCATATTCAGTCATGTCTGCCAGCATGACCTAGTCGAGAGAGCAAGTAGACCACGTGGTTTTTGTCCCAGGAGCTTAAGAGTGAAAGCTCATGCTATTATATGTGTTGTTTTCATTGCATTTTTGAAGTATTCTAATTTTGAGGTAACTCTTGTGTGATGTGTGAAAATGTCTCTAAGAAAATGAGTGCTAAGAGCACTGACGAAAAGCCCAACAGTGCTAGAGCTGTGTTAAGTTTATAGCAAAAATTATATTATTATGTTCTCTACTGCTCTACAGTAGAGAACAATGTTTACATCCCAAGGGGTGCAAAAATATGAAAAAAAATAGTCTAGCATTCGTTCAAAAAAGGCTACTTAAAAAAAAAATTTGTACCAGTATTAGAGTTTTGCCTGCATTATCCAAAGTTGCACCCCAAGAGTGTGACATCACGTTTGTGAAAACCGTGATAGCATGAAACTAACAGTTGTTTAAGCGAAGGTGATGTAGATGATCCTTCTAACATGTTGTCAGAAGGTTTAAGTTAAACAGATTTCTCCTCTTTTATCATCTTTTACCTTAGATCTTTGTTGTCAACATTATCATATCAGACTAGGGTTGTTGGTAAGTGTTACTCTATTCTTTATTGTAATAATGAAAAGGGTCCTGAAAATTACAAGCAGTTAA
The DNA here is from genome assembly GCA_037179515.1 of Halocaridina rubra. Classification (NCBI taxonomy): domain Eukaryota; kingdom Metazoa; phylum Arthropoda; class Malacostraca; order Decapoda; family Atyidae; genus Halocaridina; species Halocaridina rubra. Next base: position 37,176 of record JAXCGZ010004486.1, read on the forward strand.
AAGGACAGGATTAGTATCTCATAAACCTTGAGGCTCATACTGAATAGATACTTCACATTTACTTGGTAATACATACCCCACAGTCATTCGAGTGTGTGTAGGATTCTGTCTAGATTTCCTTTGAACTGCTCTATGGTAGTGCTGTTAACAAAATTTTCTGGAAGTTGATTCCAGGTGGATCACATCTTGTATATGAAGAATTTTTGCATACACTAGTGTTAAACCTTTTAATATCTAACTTCCAACCATTGTTACAAGTTGAATATGCAGTCAGACTGAAAATTATTTTGCGGTCAACATTGTCAAACCCGTTCAGTATTTCAAATATTCTAATGAGCTGACCTCTCATCCTGCGAGTTTCCACTGAGAACCGTCCTGGAGCTCTAAGTCGATCCTGGTAACTATGTCTTCTGATTGATGGGAAGAGTTGTACCCCTCTGATCTGAACTCTTTCAGGTTAATTTGTCTCTCCTAGGCGTAAGTGACCAAAACTACACAACGTAATCTAAAGTGGCCATATAAATGGATTATGAGAGAGAGAGAGAGAGAGAGAGAGAGAGAGAGAGAGAGAGAGAGAGAGAGAGAGAGAGAGAGAGAGAGAGAGAGAGAGAGAGAGAGAGAGAGAGAGAGAGAGAGAGAGAGAGAGAGAAGAGAGAGAGAGAGAGAGAGAGAGAGAGAGAGAGAGAGAGATGAGAGAGAGAGAGAGAGAGAGAGAGAGAGAGAGAGAGAGAGAGAGAGAGAGAGAGAGAGAGAGAGGAGAGAGAGAGAGGAGAGAGGAGAGAGAGAGAGAGAGAGAGAGAGAGAGAGAGAGAGAGAGAGAGGCAGGCTTTGATGAAACGTTACAAAACATGCTGAACTCTGATTGAATTCATTGATCTTTCCATCTGAATGCCACTGTTCACATTGCAGTTTCCCTCATTCCTCACTGTGATTATTTGATTAGTGTTGGTCCCGAATGAGATTGGCAGGTGAACTAAATGCGAAAACGAAGCCACGAGTGAGGCTGGGGGAAATTGCAATTTGAACAGAGTGGTGTTCAGATAGGATGCGTTCATTCCTAGTAAAGCAGATAAAAGCTGTATGGCTTGTTTTCCCTTTTAGACCTTCTGTGTTGTAGTTGGTAGCGCCTTGCACAGTAATTATGTGTCCTAGGTTCAAGTCCCAGACGAGGGTAAAAAATTATATATATATATATATATATATATATAAATATATATATATATATATATATATATATATATATATATATATAATATATATATATATATATATATATATATATATATATATATATATATATATATATACACACAAACCTTGTATCATTAGTGCTGATGTCGTTTTAATATAATAATGATTATATGAAATTTGGTAATGAAAAATGTAAGAGATGATCAGAACATAGGGAACAAACTGAGCTCTCTCTCTGAACTTACCATATTTCCTGTTTCTCAACATCAGTCCAAACTTCTCTTGGAATATGTCTCCATAACCAGGGACAAGATGGTCGAAATCTTCCTTCCTGAAGGAGAGGAGCTGCTTACCAGTGATGCATAGTAGGTTTGGTTGTTTCTCAATACCAATGGAATTAGCCCACTCATAGCATTCCTGAGGAAAATTATTATTATTATTATTATTTTTATTATTATTATTATTATTATTATTATTATTATTATTATTATATTATCATTATTATTATTATTATTATTATTATTATTATTATTATTATCACAGCATACGCAGGCTTCATAAATGGGGACACCATGGCTAAGTTTCAATATAAGGTACCAGATCAGAACTGTAACAGTCGAGACACATTGCGCGTGAGGCTGAGCTAGAACTAATTAGCAAACTGTTCCTTTTGTACCTGATGTTATTATAGTTTTTCTTCTATTAAACCAATAACTGTATGAGGGGGCATGTGCACACTGGTACTTCCTATGACTTTATATTTGACTATATTTATATCAAACATTTAGTAATGCTATAAGTCAAATCGTTTCTGGTTCTGTAATTTACATGAGATAATTGCAGAAGATATTTTCAATAGCATTGTTAAGCTATATTATCGTACTTAGCAAAGGTAAAAATACAGTAGAATATCAGAATATGGTTTCAGTTTTGGGGCCACTTTTGTTCCTTGTATATATAAATAACTTACTGGAGTTTGTAAATTCATATTTGAATATGGTTGCAGTTAATACAAAGATTGTGAACAAAGTAAAAGACGAGAAGAAAGGTAGAGAATTACAATAACACCTAAATAGTTTGCATGAGTGGTCAGACAAATGGCTAAGGATATTTAATACTTCAAAATGTAAGGCGATAATAATGGCTACAAGTGCAAGAAGGCCCAAGTTTGGGTTCTCAATAGCAGGAGCAGAACTTTAATAGACAGAATGAGAGAGATCTGGGAATAAACTTATTGGCAGATTTGTCTCCGGAAATGCTTGTAAATGGCATAGTAAGGGCTGCATATGATTTCTTAGCAAATGTAAGGGTAACCTTCAGACACATGAACAAGGAAATGTTCAGGAATATTTGTGTAACTTTTGTGAGGCCAAAGGTTGAATATGCAGCCCCCTTTTGAAAGCCACACTCGCAAAAGCATACAAATAACCTGGAAAAACTTCAAAGACATACTACGAAATTTTTGCCAGAAATACACAATCCCAGTAACGAGGAGAGGCTTAGGCAATTAGGCTTACCATCACTCGAAGCTAAAAGAATGAGAGGGTTATGGTGACGGTTTTCAAATTTCGTCAAGGTCTTGACTGAGAGGACAGAGATCGATATTTTGATATGGCTGGCTCTTCCACTAGAGGTCCTAGTTTGAAGCTTCGTGAGAAACCTTCTTTGTTGGATGTAAGGAAGTACTTTTTTAGTGCAAGAATAGTTGATGAGTGGAATTCGCTAACCAAGAAAGTAGTTAAAGCTAACCACATTCATAGTTTTAGGGACAAATATCACAGAGTATAAAAATGGAAATGACCATGAGACGGGGAGTTATAGGCATAAGGCTTTTTCCCGTAAGCACAATTAGGTTATCACACGATGATATATATAGCCTACATGAGGAAACAGAAGTGGTGCGGAGGAATCAGAGAGAGAGAGAGAGAGGAGAGAGAGAGGAGAGAGTGAGAGAGAGAGAGAGAGATGAGAGAGAGAGAGAGAGAGAGAGAGTGTACTTACCAACTGATCTTACGGGAAACAGCTCTATGCTCGTAGCTCTTCGTCCTCCTGTTCGATTCCATTTTTATTCTCAGTGATACCTATCATATTTGTCCCTAAAGCACTGAATGCAGTTAGCATTAACTACTTCTTCACTTAGTGAATTCTAATCATTCAACTACTCTTACACTAAAATAAGACTTCCTTACATCCTGCAAAGAAGTTTCCCTACAAGACTTTAAACTATGACCTCTAGTTCTAGAGCCATCCATATCAAAATATTTCCCCCTATCCACTCTGTGAAAACCACGAAGGAATTTAAAAACCATCATTATATCCTCCCTATTCCTTATAACTTCAAGTGATGCTAAGTCTAACTCACTCAGCCTCTCCTCATGACTGAGTTTGTGTATCTCTGTCATCAGTTTTGTAGCATGTCTCTGAAATTTTTCCAGATTATCTTTATGCTTTTTCATGTGCGGATTCCAAAACGGTGCTACATATTCAACCTTTGGCATCCCATAAGTTACATGAATATATCTGAACATTTCTTTGTCAATGTTTCTAAAGGCTACCCTTACCTTTGCTAAGGAAGCATGTGTAATCTGTACTCTGCCATTTAAATGCATTTCCAGTAACAAATCTGCCAAGACTTTTATCCCTAGACCACTCTCATTGTCTGCCTTTTGACGTTCTACATGTGCCAATGAGTACCCAAACTTGGACCTTGTTTAACTCTAGTCCATTCTCATTGTCTTACATTATGAAGTATTGAAATTAATCAGACTCTTTTCTAACCAATCAAGCTGACTGTTTAGGTCTTTCTGTAGTTATTTACCAATGTTTTTTTCTTCTACTTTGTTACCATGTTTGCTTCATCTTCTAAGATATCAAAAAATGCATTTACAGAGTTTGATATGTCATTTGCATATACGAGGATAAAAAATGGCACTGAAACTGATCCCTGTGGAACCAAACTACTATCCTTTCTCCAGTCAGACAATGAGTGTCTTAACTCTAACCCTTCGCTCTTCTATGTAAGTTTTTATCCACTCTAAGACAGTTCCACCTTTTCTTGCCACTATTTGCAGGTTTTTGAAAAATCTCCTATGTATGGTTGTATCAAAATGTCTTCTGAAAACCAATGAATATGCGATCTGCCCAGCCTTCTCTCTCTTGTATAATCTCTCGTGGGGGAGAGGGCAAACAGATGTTAACTAGTGGCTGGCGCGCTTCACATTCATTAACTCCATAGTCTTGTCGAGCCGCTGGGTAGACAGACTGACGTACAAGGTTCGAGGGGGAGAGGGAATGGACACTGATTTGTGGCTGGTAAGCCCTTTGGGTTTGCCGAGGTGTGGAGTATATCTATAATTGCATCCACCACGTGGAATGTAGGTGTATAAATTTCCTTCTCCTCCAAGGAATCATAAAATTTCCTTAGCACAAAAATTCCCCTCTGTAATGCATCCACTTGTTCCAGAGTGCAGTGGTGAGCCTCACCCTGGAGGAACCGCCTTCGTGATCACGGTGTTCCCTGTGCCAGGCAAATATTAGGCTACTTATCTCAGTCAGATATTCAAAATAATGAATTTACTCTCCATCAGGTCAGCACACCAATGTGAGTGTCTCTTGCTAGGGTTAGACTTCGTAAATACATACTTTATTGACTGCTGATCTCTTTCTACATAAATTGCTGGCCTTAAGGGAAGTAGTGGTACTCCTGGCACACACATAAAATACTGTACCTAACATTTTCTTTCTTTAGATTTGAAGACCTAAGTTCAGTACTTTTCATAGCATGGGTTGCAAAAGAAATGTATCTATCATTACCAAAGTTGTCAATTTGTGACCCTAACTGTAGCGCTACTGGATGCGATACATGTTACATGTAAGTTCCGGTCAAAAGCAGGATAAAATAAAATCAGATCGAGAGAAAATAATATTTTTTATATATTCTCTTGTCTTCTTGCATTCTTTCGAAGCCCATCAAGACAGTCCTATCTCCATCTGACCTCCGCAATCCGGCAGGTAGTGATGTCCTTGCATGTTGCATCGGCTCCACCTTTTGATCATTTACTACTGACATCAAATATCTCTTTTATGGATATTTATATCAAGTTCATTTTTGTAAATGATAACACCTTTGCAGTTTCTAATTTTAATGTTTGATGATGTTGATTTGAATTCTGGAACTGTGTGCACTAAATTACACAAGCTCCATATACTGTACACTAATATTTTAGAGGCCTTCATGCCAACATCAGGGACATCATTGTTGCCTCTGGCTAGCATGACCTTTTAATTTGCTTAGATACACTTGCTTCTCAGATGCACATATAACTAAAGTGCTTATTCCTAGCTTCAGGAAATGCCTTTTCTAGAGCTAATGGTATAGCAATCTACTTTTATAATGGCTTCTTTGCCTATCATAAATCATGTTTCGAATTTGAGGGTTTTGAGAATCAGATTATGAATATATATGGAAGGCATAATAATTTTTGTTTTTTTCTATTTGCTGTATCCCAGACCATGATGATAGTACATTTGATTATATTGTTGATAACATAATGGGTGAACAGCAGGCTGATAGGAAGACTTTATTTATTTTTGTTGGTGACATTAATGCTCATGACAAGGTACTGCTGGTCTCATTTTGATACAGAGTCTGGATGCAAGCAACTAATTATGAAAGCTGCATATAGATCTGGCTACTACCTTGACCTCCTCTTGACTGATTCTCCTGATATCATCACTTCTAAAGTTGGTTCTCTCATTGGTTCATCATATCATTGTTTACTTTCTGCCGCAGAAAGTAAACAATGTAATGCTAGATGTATAATTTTATTGTAAAAATTTACCTTTAGTAATGAGCAAATTGAGATGATATCTGTCTGACCATGCTCATGTTAGTTGGTCAGAGATAAATTAAGACAATATGATTATATATTTAAACAACTTTGTGGTTGGCATCACTGAAAGAAGAGGTCCATCAAGAACAATGAATCCTCGTATTAAAGAAATACCATGGTTTATTAATAAATGTAAATATGCATTACAGAAGAAACAAGCAGCATATAATCTTCAGAGTCGAAGCTAATCAGATCTAACTTGGAAACATTATACTCGTATCAGAATGGATGTGCATTTTGTATATGCTGCACGTAAAAATTTATATTATAATAATGTCAAAGACACTTTCTGGTGTATACCAGCTACACAAATGGTGGTCCACTCTTAAAAACTACTCATTTTGGTGTTGATATATCTAGCTACTATTGCTTGACCCTGATGGGCCCCAAAGTCACTGCTTAAACGAAATCTCAGATATTTTAGCTGAAGTGTTCAGTATCAAGCAGAGTCACATGAAACTTTGTATATTTCAGACTTGATAGCCTAAACCTAAATTAATGTCACTAGCATTTCTATCCCATGAGGTTATATGTCTTATAATTGACTTGGATGCTTGCGGTAGTACTGATCCTAATGTAATTTTTCCTTTTCAGAATAGTGCTGATCTATAAGCATCAAAACTGTCAGATATATATAAAAAACTGATCAAGACAGAATGTTTTCCCTCTTGTTGAAGGATTATTACTGGGACTACTTTATTAAAGGTCGTATTGAAAGTGTATCACTTTAATGTTTGTAACGCACCTCTATAATTATTTAGAGAACTGACTTTTGACTTATGTGAAGTTTGGTCTTCATAAAGTTCTGGGCATTTGTGATGTTCTTTTTAGAATTTCTGCAGATCTGAAAAAAAGCACTGGACTTGGTTAAGAGGCAGGCATAATAGGGCTCAACTTTAGTGCTTTCTTTGCTCTTTTAGACTTAAACAGAACTGTCCAAGTCAGTTTGATGTTAATTGTTCCTTCAGTTATGGTTCTTTTTCTATATCTACATCAACATGGAATATTCTTGGATATTCATTACACATCTCTAAGCATCCCTTCACATCTGACAAGTCACAACACTCTTCATGTCTTTATATTTACTGTATATTTTCTTCGTGCCCATGCCTGATTAGGGCTGTTTTATTTGTTTTCCCGTCCTGATGTAACACTCACAACTATAAAAGTTATGTGTCTACTTATAAGTGTATTATTAGTTTTGGAAAAGAATAGACAATATATGAATGAAAATAAATGTTTGTTTGTTTGTTTGATCATCCTAATCATAAGGCTCTCATTTTCAAATGAAGAAACAGGAGTGTTGGTGGATTTACCCTTAGTATTTTGAGCAATTTTCAAGTAAAAGGACTCAAAGGATGGTAGAAGATGGACATCACAGTTGAATTCTGTAATGATCTCAGGTACCTCTCAGGGTAAAATTCATGGCCTCTTGCTTTTCATCTTAAACACCCAGGACATATGGATATTTGGTTGCTGTTCTTTCATTCTACAATCACGTTTAATGTGTCTAAGCCTTTGAAAATTATTGCATTGCAGATCAGCCCAATTTCTAGGCAGCTTGATGTTCCTGGAATTGTAAGATTTACTCACAAAATTCTCATTTCTAACTACAGGGCATTCACTACAGTACAGTTTTGTGGTTACCATTACACTCATGGTTTGTTGCAGTTATTGGAGTTATATTAGGGATGGAGGAGTTTGAAGAATATATTGCTCACTTTTCATTTTTATATAATTCAATGTTAGATGATGTTCAAGAGAGCACCTAGTTAACGAAGCTGTGTGGACAACATGTGTTCCAAGTTGTGTCTTAACATGCGTTAAAGGGCAAATTTCTTTACAGAAAGTGTAGCACAATTCTCTTATGCAAAAATTCTATTTATTTAGGAAAGAGCACACACACTGCACTGGCTATTTGGTTTAACCTGCAACAAACAGCCTGAATCTGATCACCTGGATCTCTTCATATGCCTACCAAGAACTTTGCTACCTCCCTGTATTGCGAGATGTCTGAAAGAGTCCCATTTTGAAGACCCTCCAATTGCTAAAACTCACCCAGTTTTAGTTTGACATCAAACATGCATTCCCAGCAATCTAGCTGAAATGAAACGGCTTTTTACAGGATTCGTCCATTTTTCATGGCCCCTTTAGCTCTCCAAGCTTGGCAGGAAAACTGTATGATGCAAAGACTACAGCTTTTTG
>JAXCGZ010004487.1:0-45419 GCA_037179515.1 Halocaridina rubra
TTTGGACAGTCTCGTCATACAACAAATATAAGTTTTGTACTCACAATACTCTGTAGGATTTCAGATTTAGGGAAATTTTGGTAAAGTTTTCCACTAAGCATTTAGTCACTCGAAAACACAAGTAAATTTAAGAGGAGCAGTTCCGTGTGTCACTGAACGCACGGTGTGTGTGGTCAGGTATGAGAGGGCAGAGGCAAATGTTAAGAGCAGTGTGGACTTGACGAAAAGTCTCTCAGTAAATGTTGGTCTGCATCAAGGGTCTGCTTTGAGCCCATATCTATTTGATCTGGTCATGGATGTAGTAACCCAGGGTATTAGAGATCAGTCACCATGGTGTATGCTTTCTGCAGATGACATCGTACTGTGTGGCAACAGACGAGAGGTAGTGGAGGAGAAGCTTGAGGAGTGGAGAAGAGAGATAGAGGACTGAGAATCAGCAGGAAGAAGAAAAAATACTTGAGGTTGAGAGATGATGAGGATAGGGAGGTCAATTTGCAGGGGGAGGCATTTAAAAGAGTTGAAAATTTCAAGTATTTGGGATCAAATGTAGCAGAGGATGGTGACCTAGACTCAGAAATAACCCACAGAATACAAGCGGGATGGAAGAACTGGAAGAAAGTGTCTGGGGTGCTGTGCTACAGGAAAATAGGGATTAAGTTGAGGGGTAAAGTACATAAGACAGTTGTGAGACCTGCGATGATGTATGGAGCATAGGCATGGGCAATAAAGATGACACAAGAGAAGAAGCCGGATGTGGCAGAGATGAGGATGTTGAGATGGATGTGTGGGGTGACAAGAAGCGATAAGATCAGAAATGAAGTAATTAGAGGTACCTCAAAAGTTAGAGAAATATCAGATTAGATAGGAGAAAGTAGACTAAGGTGGTATGTTCATGTTGTTAGGAGGGATGAACAGTATGTTGGGAGGAGAGTGATGGAAATGGATATACAGGGTAGGAGAGGGAGTGGGAGACCAAAGCGTAAGTGGATGGATTGCATCAATGACGACCTGAGGTCTAAAGGTTTGTTGGGTGATGAGGTATGGGACTGGAACATATGGAGAACACTGGCCAAAAACATCGACCCCACATAAAAGTGGGAAAAGATGTAGTAGAAGAAGAAGAAGAAGAAGAAGAAGAAAAAGAAGAAGAAAAAGAAGAAGAAGAAGAAGAAGAAGAAGAAGAAGAAGAAGAAGAAGAAGAAGAAGAAGAAGAAGAAGAAGAAGAAGAAGAAGAAGAAGAAGAAGAAGAATACACATATATTCGTATGTATAATGCATAGTTCATTCTTTGGACTATTCGTAGCAGAGAGAGGGAAATCTAATACAACAAAGTTTAACCACAAATATGTCACCCCCTCGGGTTTTCCATGGCCTGTACGAACAAAGAACCTGTATGTGTAAGTGTTTTCTCTACCCTTTTCGCGCCTATATAGAGGAAACCTTAGCCCTAGTACCAGGGATTCCTACAAACAAGGAGTGTTTGGTGAGATTAAAAAAATGAGTAGTTGATCTCGTGAGATGGTACGAGACACTCATGTTTGTGATTACTTAATTGTAATTACGGGAAAGAGCCCAAAGCTCGTATCTTCCCGTCTCCTGATCGGTTCAATTTTATACTTAGTGATACTTATCATACCTGTCCTTAAATCTATGGATTGAAATAGTATTAACTACCTCCTCGCTTAGCCAATTCCAATTATCAACTACTCTTACACTGAAAAAGTATTCCCTTACATCCTGCAAAGAAGTTTTCTTACGAAGCTTCAAACTATGACCTCTAGTTCTAGAGCCAGCCATATCAAAATATCGATCCCTATCCACTCTATCATAACCATGAAGGAATTTAAAGACAGTCACCATATCCCCCCTCACTCTTCTAGTTTCGAGTGATGGTAAGTCTAATTCCCTCAGCCTCTCATCATAACTGAGATTGCGTATTTCTGGCACCAGTTTCGTGGCAAGTCTTTAAACTTTTTCCAGCTTAGCTATGTGCTTTTTCAAGTATAGATTCTAAATGGGGGCTGCATATTCAAGTTTTGGCCTCACATAGGTTACATAAATATTTCTAAACATTTCCTTGTCCATGTGCCTGAAGGATACCCTTACATTTGATAAGAATGCATATGCTATCCTTACTATGCCATTTATATGCATTTCTGGAGACAAATCTGCCAGTATGTTTACTCCTAGATCTCTCTCATTTTCTGTCTCTTGAAGTTGTACTCCAGCCACCGAGTAGTAAAGCTTGGGCCTTCATGCACTTGTACCCATTCTCATTACCTTACATTTTGAAGTATTGAATTTCATTAGCCACTTTTCTGACCACTCATGCAGACTATTTAGATCTTCCTGAAGTTCTCTACCATTGTTCTCGTTTCCTACTTTCTTCACAATCTATGCATCATCTGCAAACATATTCATGAATGAATTTACAGACTCTGGTAGGTCATTTACATATACAAGGAACAAAAGTGGCCCTAAAACTGAACCCTGTGGAACTCCACTACTAACTCTTCTCCATTCAGATACTGAGTATCTTACTCTAACCCTCTGTTCCCTTCCTCCTAAGTAAGTTTTTATCCATTCCAAGACATTTCCACCTATTCTAGCCATTGATTGCAGCTTCCTAATAAGTCTCGCATGTGGAACAGTGTCAAACGCTTTCTGGAAGTCTAGGAATATGCAATCTGCCCAGCCCTCTCTTTCCTGTAAGATTCGGCTTACCTCATCATAAAATTCTAATAAGTTTGTTACTGTTGATCTACTTTCTCTGAAGCCATGTTGCCTCACTGACAAAAAGTTGAAAGATTCCAAGTGATGAGAGATATGTTTCCTTAATAGTTTCTCCATAACTTTGCAAACTATGCTGGTCAAGGAAACTGATCTATAGTTTAGAGCAGTATCCCTCCTTCCCTTTATGAAGAGAGGTATCACGTTTGCTTGTTTCCAGCATCTTGGAATCTCCCCTGACTCCAGTGACCTTTTAAATATGATACTTAGTGCCACTGATATTGAGTTTGTGAATTTTTTTAAGTACATGAGGGGCTATATCATCAGAACCTGTAGCTTTATGGACATCTAAATCCATCAGCGCTTTGCATACCTCTGTGGCTGTAAGGCTGATGTTCTCTAATACCGGACTGTGAGCTTCTATCACTGCAATCTGAGGGGGTGGGGTATTTTCTACTGTAAATACTGACTGACACTCCTTATTCAATTCTTTGCAGATCTCTTCATCCGTCTCAGTGATGCTTCCATCCGCTCTCTTAAGCCTTAAAACCTGTTCTTTTACCTTCAGTTTTCCTCTGATAAGGCTGTGGAAAAGCTTGGGATTTTCTTTAGCCTTCCTGGTGATGTCCCTCTCACAGTCTCTCTCTCTCTCTCTCTGTGCCTCTCTTCTTTTACTTAGGTAATCATTTCTTGCTCTTTTGTATGTTTGCCAGGCATTTATGTTTTTTCTCCTCCTATACCTTTTCCAGCATTTGTCTCTCCACTCCTTAGCTCTTTTACACTCATTATTTGAACCATTTCTCTCTGTCATGAATTACAACCACTTTGGTGACAGGTATGCAGCAATCTACTATCTTCCCATATTTCTCACAAAAGATGTCATATATTTCTTGTACAGTTTGTTGTAAAATAAGGTTCTCCAGTCAATAACTGCAAAAAGTTCACGTGACTGTAATTCGCTAAAGCAGTCGTAATTAATATTTACTAAATACATTTTCTTCCCGCGATCATTGACGGGGCATATACATTTGATAATGAGTAATCTCTTGTACTCATGAGATGCTACGAGACACTCACATTTACCGTGATTATTGACGGTGCTTATAAGTTTGATAATGAGTAATTAGTTGTCCTCGTGAGATGCTACGAGACACTCAAGTAAAAGAACATGTTCCCCTTCGTGTCGTAAAATTCACCTAATTGGGGCGGAGCGAGGGGGCTGGGAATTCCCTCCTCTGTATTTAACTCTCACAAAAAGTCAAAGTTTTGTCTTTGACTCAGCCTCCCTCCTTATAATGGGGAATATGGATTATTATTAGTGTCGTTGTTGTTATGAGACGATAGTACAAATAACTTTTCATCTCTCTCTCTCTCTCTCTCTCTCTCTCTCTCTCTCTCTCTCTCTCTCTCTCTCTCTCTCTCTCTCTCTCTCTCTCTCTCTCTCTCTCTCTCTCTCTCTCTCTCTCTCTCTCTCTCTCTCTCTCTCTCTCTCTCTCTTGTATACACACACAGGTGGCTGGAGTACAACTTCAAGAGACAGAAAATGAGAGAGATCTAGAAGTAAACATACTGGAAGATTTGTCTCCAGAAATACATATAAATGGCATAGTAAGGGCAGCATATGCATTCTTATCAAATGTAAGGGTAGCCTTCAGACACATGGACAAGGAAATGTTCAGAAATATTTATGTAACCTATGTGAGGCCAAAACTCGAATATGCAGCCCCCTTTTGGAATCCGCACTTGAAAAAGCACATAGCTAAGCTTGAAAAAGTTCAAAGACATGCCACGAAACTGGTGCCAGAAATACGCAATCTCAGTTATGATGAGAGGCTGAGGGAATTAGACTTACCATCACTCGAAGCTAGAAGAGTGAGGGGGGATATGGTGACAGTCTTTAAATTCCTTCATGGTTATGATAGAGTGGATAGGGATCGATATTTTGATATGGCTGGCTCTAGAACTAGAGGTCATAGTTTGAAGCTTCGTAAGAAAACTTCATTGCAGGATGTAAGGAAATACTTTTTCAGTGTATGAGTAGTTGATAATTGGAATTGGCTAAGCGAGGAGGTAGTTAATGCTATCTCAACCCATAGTTTTAAGGACAGGTATGATAAGTATCACTAAGTATAAAATTGAACCGATCAGGAGACGGGAAGATACGAGCTTTGGGCTCTTTCCCGTAAACACAATTAGGTAATCACACTTAGAAGGAAGGAAACAGCCGGTTAGAGTAAGACACTCAGTGTATGAATGAAGAAGAGTTGGTAGTGGAGTTCCACAGGGTTCAGTTTTAGGGCCATTTTGTTCCTTGTATAATGTAAATGACCTACCAGAGTCTGAAAATACATTCATGAACATGTGTTGAGTTTATGTACTACAAGATACACGTAAATTCACCATTTATGATTATTAAATACTAATTTTGTTCATTATTTAGATCTGCCATTTATTTTTTGCAGAGTTATTTCTCATATAAGTGATAGTATATCGATATATGCATATCTATTCGGTATTGTTTATAAGTGATAAGAAGAGAACTGGCGGCGATTCTGTAAAACTCTTAGTGTAAATAAAATCTCCTAGTCTGTGAATTCAAATTTTGCATTATTTTAATCCACACATAATTGCTCATATATTATAATAATCATTGCCACAGACCTGACAGGTTATGGGCCCAGTGGACGCCTATGTTTTAATGGCAATGAGGATAAATATGAGTTGTGGGGAGAGAAATTTTGTGGCTATTTAATGACGCACAAACTCCATGACATTCTCACGCGTGAGTCGCCAGACTTGGAGAAAAACAGTCGAGTATATGGAGAATTAGTCCAGTTGTTAGATGACTTAAGCTTCTCACTAACAATTCATGATGTCAAACATGATGGTAAGAAGGCCATCCAAATTCTACGAGATCATTATCTCGGAAAGGGCATTCCAAGAGTACAAAATCTTACACTCAGCTCACCACACTCAAGATGACGGAGAATGAAGTCATGATGGACTACATGGTGAGGGCTGAAACTGTGGCAACTTCACTTAAGGCAGCTGGTGAAACTATAAGTGATAGCCTACTTATTGCTATGGTGCTGAAAGACTTACCACGAGAATTCAAGAAGTTTTGTAATGTGATAGGTCAGAAAAAGACACTGACTTTTTGTCACTTTAATTTAGAGTTACGAGCACTTGAAGAATCCGAGAAACCTGCAAACATCAAGAAAGTAGTGAGTGTGATGAACTAAGAGACCAACAAGGAAATTTTCTAGGAAAATGCTATTCCTGTGGAAAACTTGGTCATATATCAAAGGAATGTAGGAATAAAACTCAGGGCCTAGGCCTAGACCAAGTAGAAAATGGTGTTCTAATTGTAAATCTGGAACTCACTTCACTGCACAGTGCCGTAACATCAAGAAGAAAACTAAGAAGGATGCAGCTAAGAATATAGACCTAGTCAATGAGCCAACGATGGACAACTGAAAGGATTTTGCTTTTTGCACATACACCGAGGTATATTCGAAAGGTAAGGTGCATGGCAAAAATTTATTGGCAACTGCACACATTATTTGTGAGAAAGTAAAACTTGTGACCTTTGAGGAAAACTTTAATCCAAAGAAACACATGATTGAAATGACTGATGGAAGCAAGCCAGTGATATAGTCCTAGGTAAGGGGGATGCCTGTGGAATGCTGCATGACAGTATTGGTAAATTATGTAAAATAACAGTGAAAGATGCATCGCATGTGCCAACGTGTAAACAGGATATTTTCTGTACAATCAGCATCACAAAAAGGTGCCACTGTGACTTTTACCCCTGAGTAAGCAAAGATGAAAACCTCTGATGGCACAGTTTTTTATATTGAAAAGCAGGAAAGATTATATTATCTAAATAGTGTTAAGGGAAAGAACACTGCTAGCCATACAGCACTTGAATGGCACAAAATCTTAGAACAGTGATAAGAAGCTGGAAAGTGTAGTTGAAGGAATGTGTATCTCCAGCAGAGGTTTCAAGATTAAGAAGCATGTAGCCTAAGAAAAATGTCCCAGTATAGGGGCAGCGAACCTGATGCAAGAGCTACAAATAACTTAGAATTAGTACACTGTAATTTAGCTGGATCAATAAATGTAATTGGAAAAGGAAACTATAAGTTTGCCATAGCTTTTATGGACAATTACTCTGGTATTATTATGGTTTATCTGCTTAAAAATAAGAATGACACCATAAAAGCCACTGGAAAATCTTTGACTGATACTGCCTTGTATGGGACAGTGAAACACTTTTGTACTGACAACGTCGAGTGATTTTAGATTCCTCATGGCAAAAAAAAAATCAAGAATGAATTTTCCTCCCCTTACTCTCCTCATCAAATTGGCACGGCAGAAAGGTCAAGGAGAACCTTGTTTGAAATGGAATTTAATTGCATTGAAACAAAGAGAAGACGGGGATTATCACCCTGAGGGCATTCTTCCCAAGGAAAGGAAAATAAGTTGGAGAGGGAAGCAAAGAAAGGCCCAAATGGGGTTTTGTTTTAGGCTTTGTTTGAAATGGCGAAATGTTTGCTGATAGAGGCTGGATAACCAAACTCATTATGGCTATATGCACTCAAGATGTCAGCCTACATAAGAAACAGGTGCTTCAACAACAGGACCGGCAAAACTCCCTAGGAGACACTGATTGGAACAAAACCTAATTTCAGTGACCTACACATGCTTGGTGCTACATGTTATGCCTACTAATGACATGGAAGCAAGTTAGATACAAGAAGTGTAAAGGGAGTATTTTTAGGCTACGATGGAGAGAACCCTGCCTACCTAGTGTACCTCCCGAACGAAAATGCAAATGCAGTAAGGAAGGAGAGATGTATGAAATTCTTCAAAAATTAGCAAGACGATAACAGGCAAAGTGCAAAACGTGAAGACAAAGATTTACTACAACCACGAGAGCCAGAGGAGGAAGACGAGTCAGAGGTAGAAGCTGGAATTGTAAAACATTTATATATTCCTTCAAAAGAAATTTTGCTGATTTATTTACCAAACCTCTTTCCAAGGGTAAAATTGAAAAATTTAAAGTCATCAGAATGTAACTTACGTTTAAGGGGGGGGAGGTTGAGTTCATGTATTATAAGATAAACATAAGCTCACCATGTATGCTTATTAAATGCTTATTTTGTTCATTATTTATATCCGTCAATTATTATTTAGAGTTATTTCTCATATACATATCCCATATAATTGGTAGTACAGCTATATATGCATATCTAAGCGGTGTTGTTTATATGCGCTGTGCTCTAGCAGCAATTCTGTAAAATCCTTAGTGTAAATAAAAACTCCTAGGCTGTGAATTCAAATTTTGCGTTGTCATTTTATTCACCACATAATTGCTCGCATTTTATCATAATCATGGCCACAGACCTTATAATAAGTTAGCAGATGATGCAAAGATTATAAAGAAACTAAGAGACAAGAACAATATTAGAGAACTTCAGGAAGAGCTAAGTAGTCTGCTTGAGTGGTCAGAAAAGTGGCTAATGATATTCAGTACTTCTAAATGTAAGGTAATGAGAATGGGTACAAGTGCAAAAAGGCCCAAGGTTGACCACTCAATGGCAGGAGCAAAAATTCAAGAGACAGAAAATGAGAGATCTAGGAGCAAACATACTAGCAGATTTGTCTCCAGAAATGCATATAAATGGCATAGTAGGGACAGCATATGTTTTCTTAGCAAATGTAAGGGTAGCCCTCAGGTACATGGACAAGGAAATGTTTAGAAATATTTATGCAACCTCTGTGAGGCATAACCTTGAATATGCAGTCCCCTTTTGGAATCCACACTTGAAAAACACGAAGTTAAGCTGGAAAAAGTTAAAAGACATGCCTCGAAACTGGTGCCAGAAATACGCAATCTCAGTTATGATGAGAGGCTGAGGGAATTAGACTTACCATCGCTCAAAGCTAGAAGAATGGGGGGATATGGTGACAGTCTTTAAACTTCTTCATGGTTATGATAGAGTGGATAGGGATCGATATTTTGGTATAGTTGGCTGAGAACTAGAGGTCATAGTTTGAAGCTTTGGAAGAAAACTTCTTTGCAGGATGTATGGAAGTACTTTTTTAGTGTAAGAGTAGTTTATAATTGGCATTCGCTAAGCGAGCAGGTAATTAATGCTAACTCAATCCATAGTTTTAAGGACAGGTGTGATAAGTATTGCTAAGTACAAAATGGACTCAATCAGGAGATGGGAAGCTACGTGCTTGGGACTTTTTCCAGTAAGCACAATTAGGTAATTTCACATACATCATTTGTATTTCCACATGTTTGAAAGATGGATGTTCATAAGTAGAGGGATGTCTATATCTATACAGTGGAAACTCGAACTACGAACACCCCCCCCCCACCCACAAACAAATTGACTTACAAACACAATTAAGAACAAGTTCTGTATCAACCCAAGAACAATCCTCGAATTACGAACACTCATACACATGCACATCCACCCGGGTGACCGCACGTTTGCTTGCAGTTCTGCATTGGTGCCCACGCTGTGTAGTTCGTTCATTTTTCTCTTGTGATTTTCCATTGCTTTTGCATTTTACTTTAGGCTAGCCCTCATTATGGCTCCTAAGAACTTTAAGTGCATTAGTGATAGTGGTGTTCAAAAGTCTAAACATATTACTGTGGAAATGAAGAAAGAAATAATTGCTAAGCATGAATATGGTGTTCGTGTTTCAGATCTCACCACACAATATAACATGGGAAATCGACCATCTGTTCAATTTTTAAAGAATAAAGAGGTCTTAAAGGCTGCTGACGTGGCTAAAAGAGTTACAATATTAATGAAGCATAGGAAACATATAATAGAAGAGGTATAAAAATTATTGTTGGTTTGGATAAATGAAAAAGAGCTTGCTGGAGATAGTGATAGTGAGGCTCTACAAATACACCATGATTTAGTAGCAAACATTCCGAGTTCTAGTGGGGCTAAAATTGACGAATGTAAAAGCAAGTAGACGCTGGTTTGAAAAATTTCATCGTCAAACTGGAATTCATAATGTTGTTAAGCATGGAGAAGCGGCTAGTTCAGACCAAAAGGCAGTGGATGCGTAAGTCCTAGAATTCACTAAATTTATTGAAAGTGAAGGTTATGTTTTGCAGCAAGTTTTTAACTGTGATGAAACAGGACTATTTTGGAAGAAAATGCCTAAAAGGACCTATATAATCCTAGAGGAGAAGGCACTGTCTGACCACAAGCTAATGAAGGACAGGCTTACACTTATATTGTGCACTAATGCAAGTTGGGATTGCAAGATCAAGCCTCATTTAGTCTACCACTAATGTGTTGAAGGCTAGACTTCAGGTAATGTGGAGGTCGAATACAAAGGCTTGGGTAACGCGCATTTCATTCATAGAGTAGTTGACTGATGTTTTTGCACCAGCTGTGAAGAAATATCTTGAGGAAAAAGGTTTGCCCCTTAAGTGTCTTCTGACAATGGACAATGCTCCTGCCAATCCTCCAGGTTTGGAAGAAGACATCATAAAAGTCAAATTTCTGCCTCTCAACACCTCTCCTTTCCTCCAGCCCAAGGACCAGCAAATCATTTCAAACTTCAAGAAGATGTATACAAAGGGTTTTTTTGGCAGGTGTTTCCAGGTCACCAACAACACAGATTTGACCCTTCGTGACTTCTGGAGAGACCACTTCAATATCCCCCACTGCAATGGCCTCACTAACAAAAAATGGAAGAAGGTCTCTTACTGCACGTTGAACTCCACCTGGAAGAAACTTTGGCCAGGTTGTGTGGCTGATAAAGACTCTGAAAGCTTCAAGCAGGAGTTAGCTATTAAAATTGTGAGCGAGATTGTGGCCTTGGGCAAAATATGGGGCTAGGAGGTCAATGAGGAAGATGTGGAGGAGCTGGTGGAGCACCACAAATAAGAACTCACCACCGAAGAACTAACAGAGTTGCAACGTGAACAGGTGACGACTCTCTAAGAGGAGCAATCACAATAGGAGGGGGTTGAGAGGATAAAGGTATCAAGAGAAATATTTAAAGAAATTTTTAATAAGTGAAGTAATGTGCAGGCTATCATTGAGACTCATCACCCGGAAAAAACTGTGAGCAACAGAGCAGTGAAGATTTTAAATGACAATGTGATGTCTCATTGTAGAAAAATATATCAGCAAAGAAAAAGACAAATTTCTCTGGATCATTTTCTATTTCAATACCAGCCAGAGAAGCACCTGCCAAAAAAGAACCTAGAAAGAAAACACTAGAAATACAGCCTGTACCTGAACAGTTACGAGACGTTTTTATGGAAGGAACTCTCCTTCAAAGGAGTAGTCCTCCTCCTTCCCCTCCACTTCCACCACCATCCACATGTGCCAGCAACAATCAACCACAAAGGTAAATACAGTACGGTACCATGTTTTATTTTAGTTGATAGAATTTCTTTCTATTATTAATGCAATTATTGAATTACAAGTATAGTAGTCACCGTGGCTCAAGCGGTAGCATCCGCGACTTTGAGGCATCAGGTCGAGGGTTTGCGCCCCGTCACAGTCTGAGGTTAGCAAGGGCATGCACTCAGGGTAACGATTACATCAGCCAAAACAAGTTCTTCGCAAGAAGGCAACCGTCCTAGCCCTTGGTAGAAAAGGGAGTCCGTGAGGTAAAATCATAACATTCAATTACAGATGTATTTATACATGCTTATACCCATAAAAATAATATAAAAAGGTATATTTCTGGGGCTGGGGAATGGATTAATTTGTTTTATATTCATTTTAGCGAGAAAATTTTTTTCCAGTTACGAAATTTTTGACTCACAAATAGGGTTTAAGAATGGATTAAGTTCGTGACTACAGGCACCACAGTAATTACCTAATTGTGCTAACGGGAAAGAGCACCAAGATTGTAACTTCCCATCTCTTGGTCGGTTCCGTTTTGTACTTAGTAATGTTTATCATACATGTCCTTAAAACTAAGGACTGAGTTAGCATTAACTACCTCGTTGCTTAGCCAATTCCAATGATCAACTACTCTTACACTAATAAAGATATTTCCTTACATCTTGCAAAGAAGTTTCCTTACTAAGCTTCAAACTATGACCTCTAGTTCTAGTGCCAACCATATCAAAATATTGATCCCTATCCACTCTTTCAAAACCATGAAGGAATTTAAAATCCATCACCATATCCCCTCTCAATTTTCTAGCTTAGAGTGATTGTAAGTCTAATTCCTTCAGCCTTTCATCATAACTGAGATTGTGTATTTCTGGCACAAGTTTTGTGGGATGTCTTTGAAATCTCTCCAGCTTAACTACATGCTTTTTCAAGTGCGGATTCCAAGAGAGGGCTGCATATTCAAGATTTGGCTTCACACAGGTTATATATATATATATATATATATATATATATATATATATATATATATATATATATATATATATATATATATATATATATATATATTGTTCCTGTTTTACGTCACGGACTCCCTTTTCTACCAAGGGCTAGGACGGTTGCCTTCTTGCAAAGGACTTGTTTTGGCATATATATATATATATATATTATATTATATATATATATATAATATATATATATATATATATATATATATATAATATATATATTATATATATATATATATATATAACTATATATATATATATATATACACACAGTGGTGAACCCAACTCACAAATGTTTGTACCCACGAATTAATCAACCCACGAACAAAATTTCGAACAAATTTTTAAACCAACTCACGAACAAAATCAAACCCACGAACAACCATGTGTCGGCCAAGCGACAACGTGTCCCACTCTCAGTTCTGTATTGGTGCTCACGCTGTGTAGTTCGTTATTTTTCTGTTCGTAGTTCTTTCTATATTTTTGATTGCTTTGCCTTTCAGATAGCCCTTATTATGGCTCCTAAGAAAGCTAAAAGTGTTAGTGATAATGAGAAATCACCAGAAATACAGCATGTATCAGAAGAGTTCCCTAAAGTTTTTATGGAAGGGGACTCTCCTTCCAAAAATTAGTCCCCCTCCTCCTCCTCCACCACTGTGGAGGATTTCCTGTGTGTTAATACCCTTCGATCTTATAACCCCCTCAATTCGGAAATCCTGACATGGCTTCAGTAGAGGCCTACCACGATCTCAGAATTAAATCCTCTACCAATAAAATATAATTAATATTACATGCATAGACATACATGTAAATATTTTATAAGGGGGTTTATGAACTGCCGATATGTGAATATTTAAATAAGCTCTCCTCACCTTAAATTAAAACTTCCTCATACAGAATAATAAATTTTATAACATACATTCTACCTACGAGTGTTCAATTAAATGAGCTTATTCTGTCCCTCACACGTAGTTATAAATATTGTTAGAAATAAGGTAAATCTGTACTCATCTATCCAGATAACCCTGATGTCGTCAGCAATTACGGGACTCCGAATCAAGCTCGAATATCTTTCCTGTCCACGTATCTCTATTACGTTTTCTACTTGAGTGTCTCGTAACGCCTCACGAGAACAACTATTTACTCATTATTAAATGTATATGCACCGTCAATGATCACAGTAGCGAATATATTTCATAAATATTAATTACGACTGCTTTCATGCATCATAATTATGTCACAAACATGAGTGTCTCGTAGCATCTCACGAGGACAACTAAGAATAAACTTATAAGTACTGTCAATAAACACAGTAAACAAGAGTGTCTCGTAGCATCTCACGACAGCAACTAAGAATAAACTTATAAGTACTGTCAATAAACACAGTAATCATGAGTGCCTCGTAGCATCTCACGACAGAAACTAAGAATAAACTTATAAGTACTGTCAATAAACGCAGTAAACATGAGTGCCTCATAGCATCTCACGACAGCAACTAAGAATAAACTTATAAGTACTGTCAATAAACACAGTAAACATGAGTGCCTCGTAGCATCTCACGACAGTAACTAACTTTTTGCAAGAAAGTTGCACAAAACTCCCCTCGTTTGGAGGGGTCCTTGATACTAGGACTAACCTGAGTTATGACTTGTTTACAACGGTTCTTTGTTCAAAGAGGCGATGCAATAAGCGTTATCAAGGAGGTGAAAAGTTAATGGCTAAAATCCATTAGTGACCTACATTCCTTTCTCCAAGTCTTCTACAGCCAGCCTCCATAGTAAACTACACATTATACATAAGAATATACGTGTATACATGATAGAAATGAATAGGTATATATACTATGTCTAAAAGTATACATACATGCACTTACATTACAATAAACAAAACTATATGCAAAACAACACTTACATAATGTACGTAGAAATAAACTGTCTTGAAATATATTCAAGACATCCTGGGCCCCTCCAAAGAAGAAATAAATGGGGGGTCTCCCCATTAGTACTACAATTTATCATCTATGATTAAGCTTGCCCACAATTCTTCAACCCTTCGGGCAGCTTGATTTTCAGATCTTTCATAATTTGATGATTCCTCTTTGTATACTTCTGACAACAGATATTCCCATGAGAACCTTTCAGACCAAGCTCTCTGAATAAGAATTTTTCCTCTTCTTAGTAAGGGTGATATTAGACCTAAGGAGTTCAAAAATATACCCACCAGTGACAGAAGTTTATGTTTGGTCAACACATCTTCTCTAGCCTTCAGACTTTTCAAAGACAACTTGTCTGTATTAACATTCCAGATTAAACTAAAGATTGTTTCTTTAGGAGATCTAGATTTTTCAGAAAGGCACTGATCCAGTACCCTTTGAAGTCTTGCATTGTTGGAATTCAATGCTTGCAGTGATATTTTGGCTTTTTCCCACTCTACATCTGCAGTATTGCATATGTCAAACTGTTTCTCTTCACTGGTACAAGCATCCAGCAAATTACCCACATGAACATTCTCCAATATTTCCTCCAACTGTTCTATTAGAGACTTCATTTGTCCAAAGGCACTCTGAAAATTGTGTAGGAGAGGAGTGTGGATAGGCTTCCAGGGAACAGAATCTGTAAATCTTCTAAGTGTAGTTTTATCTTCGTAATGCACTTCTTGCTTTACTCCAATACTCTCTGGCTCCCACAACTTATTAACAGGCTCTATGGCCTCTTCAATCAACAACTTATTAATAGGCACTATGGACTCTTCAATCAACATCTTATTAACTGGCTCTATGGCCTTTGCAATCAACAACTTATTATCAGACTCTATCGCCTCTTTAATCAACTCTTGAGTAGCTGCAGGAAAAACCGGTGTTCCTACTTGCATAACAATATGGCTTTGCACATTACTGGGTTCATATTGAGTATCACAAGGAATATGGCCATACAACATGACACCACCTGGTGTTTCCATCAAAGTATAGACATCCCACTTGTTAATACCACTAACAAACTGACTAAAATGTAAGGCACCAATAACAATGCCAATGTTATCAAGTACATCACTATCAATATCTTCATCGGCCAATTTGTGACCATTAGACTTTAACACATTTGCAGCCTTTGCTAGTCCTGGAGTGTAGATGCTAATTACCACGTCATCAATTACGAGTAATTTAACTCTGGCTCTTCTTTTGCCCAATTTGATAACTACATTTACAACAAAGAAACTTCCTTTCTTCGTCTCAGAACAAAATGCATCAATACCAAGAGACATTTCATCTACTGGGCTTAATTTAAGCCTTTCAGCTAATTCCCTAGTTATAAAGGAACACTGGGAACCTGTATCAAAGAATAACCTAGTGTTTACCAAAAGATTTCCCTTTGAGCTGCTTATTTTTCCACTTGCAGTAGGCAGAGCACATGAAGGTAAACTCGGCTTCACCATTTGCCTTTGTACTGCATTCATAGTCATCACACCAACATGTTTCCTGCCCTTTTCTGAGTCAGAATGTTCTTGCTCATTGC
The DNA here is from genome assembly GCA_037179515.1 of Halocaridina rubra. Taxonomy (NCBI): domain Eukaryota; kingdom Metazoa; phylum Arthropoda; class Malacostraca; order Decapoda; family Atyidae; genus Halocaridina; species Halocaridina rubra. The sequence goes on from JAXCGZ010004487.1 coordinate 15,649, forward strand.
TTGACTCATCTAAATTTGAACCATTTCCTGACTGTTCATTCAGAAATGTAGGTTCTTCAAACCTTCAACGAAATTTTGACTCTTGTTCATAACACAAGGCTGCATGATGACCATTTTTATTACACTTCTTACAGTTTAACTGAGTGTAACATTCATTTGCATAATGCCCTGACTGAGTACATTTCAGACATTTTTTTGCTTTCTCTCAGTTTCTCTTTGCGTTCATTTATGCTAACTACTTTATTACAGTGCTCAGACTTATGACCTTGCCAGCCAAAGAATACACATTCTGATTTACTATTTACTACTTTTGCAGTAGCACCATAACAACGTACACTCTTTTTATAGAACTGGATCTCATCTCTCTTGGAGGTTTGGGTGTCTCCCTTTGTGTTACCTTTAGCATTGCTGCCCTCTATATGAGATACATATTTTCCCAGTTCCTTCAAGAGGGTTTCATATGTAGGATATTTTGTGTCTGTTTTCATGCTAATCCAGTTCTCAGCATCTTCTGGCAATTTCATCATCACGAGTTCTGAAAACACCCAATCAGTGTTCTCCATGTCTTTATAATTTTTCAAACTTCGAGTAATGGCTTCTACTTCCTGCTTGAACTTAAAAAGTGATGAATAATTAGAAGAGGGAGTTTGTATTTTAAGCAATTTCCTCATTAAATTTCATACAATCCTGTCCTTGTTTGTAAAAACAGCTTGTAGCTGTTGAATGCATTCATCATAACTCTCACTAGCTACAGGATATCCCTTTATAGTGTCTTTTGCATCTCCTTTAAGGGCATTTCTTAAGATGGTAAACTTTGTCATAGTTGGCATAGAAGTACTATGTACTAAACTATGACACGTATCCCAAAACTCGTTCCATTCATCATAGTTTCCAGAGAACTGTGGTATTTTTACTTCAGGAAATTTAGGTGTGGGTTGCCCACTCGGGAGGCTTGAACTCTCGGAACTAGGAGCTCGAGTACTCTTCATAGTTCCTAACTTACGAATCCGTTCTAGGACAGCTAAGCTAATATCATTTACTGTTTTAGCTAGATTGTCATGTTCTGTATCCTCCTCTTCAGAATCCCTTTTAAGGAGCTTATACTCGACATATTCTTCATATTTCCTATCATATCTTCCGAATCATTCCGTTAGCGTATGATGACATCTTTCTAAATAATTAACAACAAGTGTCTCATCATCTTTGGCAAGTTCTGTTTGACACTGAACACAATCACGCTGAACTAATTCCCGAAGGCGTTTTAATGCCTCAGGTTTAACCGACATATTGAGAAAGCAAATAGAACATAAAACAACAAACAAATAGTTGATGCAATTTTATCATCAAAGAATCCACGATCTTCTTTATGCATCCACAATGCAACAAACATTCACTCTGTAAAAAGTATCAAAGGACAATCTTTCAAAATTTCAAGATAATAACATACAGTTATTTAATTCCGTCAATTATGACGCCAATCCTCAAAGTGTAAAACACACTTTTCATCAACTAAACGACACTGTTAAGTCAGTAACAATAAATGGAACGTGTAGCGTAAACCACACTGTTCCTCCAATAAATGACACTGTGCACCTAGCAGCAGGTGGGCCACTACCTTCTGTTTATTTACATAAACAAAGGAATCAATACGACATTCTAGACATCGTTAAATGGGAGATATGTAAACACACAAATACCTAAAAACCACTGTTCACCCAGCCAAAATTGGGTACGAATATCCAAATTACTTAATGGATGCTCAACTATGAAAGTATATTTCGTTTCCACAGAGAGAGAAATGCTTTATTCATGCGGGATAAAGATACTTTTATTTATGTCAACAACCACTTAAATTTCAAAGTTATATTCGTAATATTTATGCAAATCATGCAATGCTCCTCCTTTTTTTTTTCGCTGAAATATGGACGACTTTAACCGTAGAGTTTTACACTAACTTCTTACAAGGCGGGAGTTTATCTAAAATGTACACTATTTTCACCATTACCACACCAATTCTCATCCGGTTCGAAGGACCAAAAGCTGTGGAGGATTTCCTGTGTGTTAATACCCTTCGATCTTATAACCCCCTAAATTCGGAAATCCTGACACGGCTTCAGTAGAGGCCTACCACGATCTCAAAATTAAATCCTCTACCAATAAAATATAATTAATATTACATGCATAGACATACATGCAAATATTTTATAAGGGGGTTATGAACTGCTGATATGTGAATATTTAAATAAACTCTCCTCACCTTAAATTAAATCTTCCTCATACAGAATAATAAATTTTCTAACATACATTCTACCTATGAGTGTTCAATTAAATGAGCTTATTCTGTCCCTCACACGTAGTTATAAATATTGTTCGAAATAAGGTAAATCTGTACTCATCTATCCAGATAACCCTGATGTCATCAGCAATCACGGGACTCCGAATCAAACTCAAATATCTTCTGATCCACGTATCTCTATTATGTTTTTTACTTGAGTGTCTCGTAACGCCTAAAGAGAACAACTAATTACTCATTATTAAATGTATATGCACCGTCAATGATCACGGTAGCAAATGTATTTCATAAATATTAATTACGACTGCTTTCACGCATTATAATTATGTCACAAACATGAGTGTCTCGTAGCATCTCACGAGGACAACTAAGAATAAACTTATAAGTACTGTCAATAAACACAGTAAACATGAGTGCCTCATAGCATCTAACGACAGCAACTAAGAATAAACTTATAAGTACTGTCAATAAACACAGTAAACATGAGTACCTCATAGCATCTCACGACAGCAACTAAGAATAAACTTATAAGTACTGTCAATAAACACAGTAAATATGAGTGCCTCGTAGCATCTCACGACAGCAACTAACTTTTTACAAGAAAGTTGCACAAAACTCCCCTCGTTTGTAGAGGTCCTTGATACTAGGACTAACCTGAGTTATGACTTGTTTACAACGGTTCTTTGTTCAAAGAGGCGATGCAATAAGCGTTATCAAGGAGGTCAAAAGTTAATGGTTAAAATCCATTAGTGACCTACATTCCTTTCTCCAAGTCTTCTACAGCAAGCCTCCATAATAAACTACACATTATACATACGAATATACGTGTATACATGATAGAAATGAATAGGTATACATACTATGTCTAAAAGTATACATACATGCACTTACGTTACAATAAACGAAACTATATGCAAAACAACACTTACATAATGTACGTAGAAATAAACTGTCTTGAAATATATTCAAGACAACCACCATCCACGTATGCCAGCAACAATCATCCACAAAGGTAAATACAGTACTGTCTCTTACCTATAATATTTATTTTTTTACCTGCAATATGTACTCTTACCTACTGTATTTATTATTAGTGGGAGAATGAGACAACTTTTTCTAAGCATTGAAATTTGCTATATTATACTGGGTATCAACTAGTGTATGCTGTATACCTGAATATGTACATGTTTTACTTTAGTAGAGTAGAATTCCTTTCTATTATTAATGTAATTTTCCTTGTACAGATCATATGCATATAACCTGCATTATATTTCATGTTTTTAGTGACTAGGAAAATTTTAAAATGAATGTTTATTGTGACCAGGAACGGATTAATTGAATTTACATGCTTTTCAATGGGAAAAATAAATAATCCAACCCATGAACAATCCAGCCCAATAACAGATTTTAGGAACGGATTAAATTCGTTGGTTGGGGTCACCACTGTAAATATATATATATATATATATATATATATATATATATATATATATATATATATATATATATATATATATATATATATATATAGTTCACTTTTTACGCGTGTTTATAATCCGCGAAATTGGAATAACGCTCCTAAAGAATAATAGTAAAAAAAATTCGAAATTCGTGAATAACGCCAGCCAAAAAAATTCAAAAAAAAAATTTATTTTAGTAAATAAGCGACTGCGTCAGAGGCTCTTTCCTGCCATGCTGCCATGTGCTTCAGTGTGTCGTTACCAAGTATAATGTGCGGATATATCTCGTGTTCTAACTGTGTTTGTGTTACGGTTAGTGTTTTCAGTTCTTTTATATTCTAAAGATTATATATTGTACTGTCATGGCCAGTAAACGCCCAGGAAAAGACTGTGTAAGTGCTTCTACTCCCAAATGAGCAAGGCAATAATTCTTGAAATAAAATTGCAAGTCTTGGGCCGTTGTGAGAGTATGGTTGCCATTAAACCAGCGTTGCATCTCAGTGATTGTTACGATTTGTATTTTCAGTTCTTTTATATATTAAAGATTATATATTGTACTATCATGGCCAGTAAACACCCAGGAAAAGACTGTGTAAGTTCCTCTACTCCCAAAAGAGCAAAAAAGGCAATAATTCTTGAAATAAATTTGCAATGGTAAGGACGTTATGAGAGTGCTGAGATTACGGTTGCCATTAAACCGCCGATGCATCTCGGTGAATGTTATGGTTTGTGTTTTCAGTTCTTTTACATTTTAAAGATTATATATTGTGCTATCATGGCCAGTAAATGTCCAGGAAAAGACTGTGGAAGTGCTTCTACTCCCAAAAGAGTGAGAAAGGCAATAATTCTTGAAATAAAAGTGCAAGGGTTGGGCTGTTATGAGAGTGGTGTGTGAGTACGGTCGCCATTAAATCAGCGATGCATCTCAGTGAATGTATGTTTCACACTATCCGTGAAAATGCGGAAAAAATAAATAAAAGTGCAAAAGCTGGTGTTAGTTTAACTGCAGCTAAGTCTTCATATTCTCGATCGGATATTATGGGGAAAATGGAAAAAATGGTAAGAAAGACGTTTTCATATTTTTGATTGCATATTATGGAGAAAATGGGAAAAATGGTAAGTGTACGTGGATAAGCATTATATCTCTTGCTATGACTGTGTTTATGTTTTCAGTTCTTTTAAATTTTACAGATTATAATACACTATCATGGCTAGTTAACGCCCAGGAAAAGACAGTGAAAGTGCTTCTACTCCCAAAAGAGCCATAAAGGCAATAAGCCTTGAAGTGAAACTTCAAGTGTTGGCCCGGTATGAGCGTGGTGAGAGTACGGTCACCATTAAACGGGAGATGCATCTCCCAGAGAGCACGCTGCGCACTATCCGTGATAATGCGGACAAGATAAAGAAAAGTGCCAAAGCTGGTGTTAGTTTAACTGCAGCTAAATCTTCATATACTCGAATGGATATTATGTAGATAATGGAAAAAATGCTAAGCACGTGGATGAATATCGAGAAAAGCAAACAAACCTGCAGTATAATATCGTCAGGGAAAAAGAGTGTGAGATTAACTAACATTTGAAATCCCAGGTGGAAAGCGAAGAAATGAAACCCTTTACAGCTAGCTCAAGTTGGTTTTCTTATTTTCAACGTAGGTGTGGTTATTGCAACCGAAAATTACAAGGCGAAAGCGTATCAGCTGATTCGGATGCGGCAAAGCGGATTCCAGACGAATTAAAGCCATCATAAAGGAAGGAGGATATATGTTAAGGCAGATTTTCAATATGGACGAAACTGCTTTATTCTGGAAGTGAATGCCTGAAAGGACGTATATTTCCATAGAGGAAATATGTGCTTCAGGATGTAAGGCAGCAAAAGATTGCTTTACCCTACTGATTGATGCTAACGCTGAGGGCGACATGAAGCTGAAGCCGGTAATGATTTACCATTCGAAAAATCCTCATGCACTAAAGGGTTACTATATAGTTACTTCCAGTGCACTGGTATTCAAATCCGAAAGGATGGATGACTGGGAGTATTTTTAAAGATTATTTCATGACACATCTCCCAAACGGTTAGAATTGTACTGCAAGAGTCATGATTTACCCTTCAAAATTGCATCTAATTTTAGACAGTGCTCCATCCCATCCTCCGTCAATTGCCGATATTCATCCTCATATCAAAGTTGTATTTCTGCCGCCAAATACAACATCCCTGCTCCCACCAATGGACCAGGGGTTAGTGCAGATGCTGAAATTGTATATGGAGCCTGGAAGAATATTTGCCCGCAGTTAGTGAACTTTATCACAGGTTTTAATCTCAATGATTGGCTGTCAAAGACGAGACTTGAGTGTGTTCAGCTCACATATTGTGTAGGATTCACCGACGTTGATGAGGAGGATGTGGATGCCCTTCTTGCTTCCCACACAGAGGAATTGACTGCCAAGGATTTGGAGGACATGGAAGGTGAACGACTATATCAGGAGAGGGAGGAAAATGAGGCAGCAGCACTTTCTGCGAGCCCCATGAAATCACTCACTGTGAGTCGATTGACTAAATTTTTTCATCTGATCAAGAGTGCCTTGGAAATATTGGATAAGGACGATCCCAATACAGAGCTTGCAAGCGTAACATTTAGAAAAGTCATGCATGATATTTCCTGCTATAACAAAATTTTAAAAGAAAAGAGGAGGATTGCACTTCAGGCAACTCTTGATGCTTACTTTTCAGTCAAAAATAGGTGATATTGATGACCCTCAGCCCAGCACATCTAAGCAGTATGAACCCCAACCACAACCAGGGGTTAGTTCTCCCCATTCCTCCTCCCCCTCTTCACCTCCCTCTCCCACTGTGTAACTCACCTTCTCAACGCCACCCCGCTCGTCCCAGTTTGACTGTTGCCCATCGTACATAGGGTGAGTACACCTCTGTAATCCTTTACGTTTTTTTTATCATACCACAATATTATATTCAGGCATTGCATAATTATAAAAGATGAGTTTTCTGGTGTTGTTTTTCATTTTTTTCTAATGGTAGCTTCATTTTTGCAGCTAGGGTTTGGCTCTTCCTCCTCTTCTCCACCTTCTCCTACTGCTTATATCACCTGCTTGCCTCAAACACGCTCGACGTCAGTTACTCACCGTATATAAAGTGAGTAGAATGTGTGTAATATTTTTTTATTTACATCGTTACTGTGTATTGCATAATGAAAGAAAAAATCTAGTCTTATTTTTTTTGTTACTGTATCTGTATTTATTTTTTCCACAAGTGGTTCATTCTAACGCTTTCCCTTTCCTCTTCTCCTACCGCTTGTCATGTGCTCGCCGCCACCGCTTGGCCCATACCTGTTGCTCACAGTATAAAGAGTGAGTAGAATGTGTTTTATATTTATTTTTGCTATAGTAATTCATGCATTGCATAATGAAGAAAATTTTGTTTTCTAGTCTTCCATTTGTTATTTGTTTTTTACATTTGCAGATAGAGGTTCGTTCTCCTCTTCTAATACCTCGTATGTCAAGTGCTCACTGCCACCACGCTCATCCCATACCTGTTGGTCACCGTACTATAGAGTGAGTAGAACGTGTTTTATATTTTTTTTTTGCTACAGCAATTCAGGCATTGCATATGAAAAAAATTTAGTTTTCTAGTCTTGCACTTGTTAACTGTTTTTTACGTTTGCAGATAGAGGTTTATTCTCCTCTTCTAATACCGATTATGTCAAGTGCTCACTGCCACCATGCTCATCCCATACCTGTTGGTCACCGTACTATAGAGTGAGTAGAATGTGTTTTATATATTTTTTTTTACAGTAATTCAGGCTTTGCATAATGAAAAAAATTTAGGTTTCTGGTCTTGCATTTGTTGTTTTTTACATTTGCAGATAGAGGTTCCTTTTCCTATTCTTATACCGCTTATGTCAAGTGCTCACTGCCACTACGCTCGTCCCATGCCTGTTGCTCACCGTATAATAGAGTGAGTAGAATTTGTTATCTTTTTTTTTTGGTTACAGTATTTCAGGTGTTGCAAAATGTAAATTGTTTTTAGCTTTTTAGTCTTGCTTTTGTTAAATGCTTTTATTTTATCTTTGATTATATTTGCAAATGTGGTTCATTCTAACACTTCCCCCTCTTTTTCTGCTACCGCTGACGTCACGTGCTCACCGCCACTACGCTCAGCCCGTACCTGTTGCGCACCGTACTATAGAGTGAGTAGAATGTGTTTTACATTTAGGCATTGCATAATGAATTTTGTTTTTTAGTTTTTTAGTTTTGCTTTGGTTATATTTTATTTTTACTTTATCTTTGTTTACGTTTGCAGATAAAGGTTTGTTCTCCCACATCCTCCTCTCTTCTACCACTCAAGTTACGGGCTCACCGCCACCATGCACGTCACAATGTATGCCTGTTGCCCACCGCATAATAGAGTACAGTATGTTACTTTCTTGCTGTACAGTAAATCTGAATATCTTTTGTGCTCTTAAAAATAGATACAGGTCTTTCTGCTTTGTTATGTACTGTACTGGTAAAATATGTTTTACTTATCTTATATCTTTGTCATAATGAGTCTATGTCGGGTTGTGAAACGTATTTATAATCATTATCATTGTTTCTTATGGAAAATGACTTGTCACATTACGCGACTATTACATTACGTGGCGCTTCTGAAAACCTATCTTCGTGTTATTCTAAGAACAAGGTGTATATATATATATATATATATATATATATATATATATATATATATATATATATATATATATATATATATATATATATATATATATATATATATATATATATATATATATATACCTTGTTCCTTTTTTCCGCATTTATTTTAACCGCGAAATTGCAATAACGCCCAAGCCAAATAATAGTAAAAAAAATACGAAATTTGCGAATAACGCCCATGCAAAAATATTTTAAACAAAAATATTAATTTTAGTAAAAAATCAACCGCCTCGGAGGCACTTTTCCCACCATCCTCCTCCTCTTCTATCGCTTAATGCGATCAGATATTATGAAGAAAATTGAAAAAAGTATTAAGAACAAACAGCAAACATATTTTCAATATAATATCGTCAGGGAAATAGCGTGTGAGGGTGCATCAGCTGATACAGAAGTAGCAAAACGTTTGCTGATAGAAGTTCATTCTACCGCATCCTACTCATCTTCTACTGCTTAAAGCGATTGAATATTATGAAGAATATAAAAAAAAAAAAATTAAAACCAACAGCAAACATACTTTTGATATAATCTTGTCAGGGAAATAGCGTGCGAGGGTGCATCAGTTGATATGGAAGTGATTACCTAATTGTGATTACCTAATTGTGTTTATGGGAAAGAGCCCAAAGCTCGTATCTTCCCGTCTCCTAATCGGTTCCACTTTAGACTTAGCCATACTTATCATACCTGTCCTTAAAACTATGGATTGAGATAGCATTAACTACCTCCTCGCTTAGCAAATTCCAATTATCAACTACTCTTACACTGAAAAAGTATTTCCTTACATCCTGCAAAGAAGTTTTCTTACGAAGCTTCAAACTATGACCTCTAGTTCTAGAGCCAGCCATATCAAAATATCGATCCCTATCCACTCTATCATAACCATGAAGGAATTTAAAGACTGTCACCATATCCCCCCCTCACTCTTCTAGCTTCCAGTGATGGTAAGTCTAATTCCCTCAGCCTCTCATCATAACTGAGATTGCGTATTTCTGGCACCAGTTTCGTGGCATGTCTTTGAACTTTTTCAAGCTTAGCTATGTGCTTTTTCAAGTGCGGATTCCAAAAGGAGGCTGCATATTCGAGTTTTGGCCTCACATAGGTTACATAAATATTTCTGAACATTCCCTTGTCCATGTGCCTCATGGCTACCCTTACATTTGATAAGAATGCATATGCTGCCCTTACTATGCCATTTATATGTATTTCTGGAGACAAATCTGCCAGTATGTTTACTCCTAGATCTCTCTCATTTTCTGTCTCTTGAAGTTGTACTCCAGCCACCGAGTAGTCAAGCTTGGGCCTTCTTGCACTTGTACCCATTCTCATTACCTTACATTTTGAAGTATTGAATTTCATTAGCCACTTTTCTGACCACTCATGCAGATTATTTAGATCCTCCTGAAGTTCTCTACCATTGTTCTCGTATTTTACTTTCTTCACAATCTTTGCATCATCTGCAAACATATTCATGAATGAATTTACAGACTCTGGTAGGTCATTTACATATACAAGGAACAAAAGTGGCCCTAAAACTGAACCCTGTGGAACTCCACTACTAACTCTTCTCCATTCAGACACTGAGTGTCTTACTCTAACCCTCTGTTCCCTTCCTTCTAAGTAAGTTTTTATCCAATCCAAAACATTTCCACCTATTCTAGCCATTGATTGCAGCTTCCTAATAAGTCTCGCATGTGGAACAGTGTCAAACGCTTTCTGGAAGTCTAGGAATATGCAATCTGCCCAGCCCTCTCTTTCCTGTAAGATTTGGCTTACCTCATCATAAAATTCTAATAAGTTTGTTACTCTTGATCTACCTTCTCTGAAGCCATGTTGCCTCACTGACAAAAAGTTGAAGGATTCCAAGTGAAGAGAGATATGTTTCCTTAGTAGTTTCTCCATAACTTTGCAAACTATGCTGGTCAAGGAAACTGGTCTATAGTTCAGAGCCGTATCCCTCCTTCCCTTTTTGAAGATAAGTATCACATTTGCTTGTTTCCAGCATCTTGGAATCTCCCCCGACTCCAGTGACTCCTTAAATATGATACTTAGTGCCACTGATATTGTGTTTGCGCATTTTTTAAGCACATGAGGGGATATGTCATCGGGACCTGTAGCTTTATGAACATCTAAAACGTATGCATCCTCGTCCTCACTGCCACCATCAGTGTTGCCAGAATAGATGAATGAGAGAAATTATAAATATAAAAAATATACATGTAAGCTGGTAAGTTTTTTCAAGTATCTTAAAGATGAAGTACATTTTTATTTAAATTACAGTACTACCATCTTGTAATTAATATATATCTTAAAATATACCGTACATTTGAAAATAAAAACATCCACTTTATCTGGCAACACTGGCCACCATGCACGTCCCAGTGTAAGCCTGTTGTCATCGGCATAATAGAGTGCATTAATTTGTTTACTGTACAATAAATCTGTATCTTTTATTCTGTACACTATTTGCATGTTAATATAAATAGGTACAGGTCTTTCTGCTTTGTTATGTACTTATAAAATATGTTTTACTTATCTTATATCTTTGGTATAGTGTGTCTGGCCACCATACACGTCCCAGTGTAAGCCTGTTGCCAACAGCATAATAAAGTGCATTAATTTGTATACTGTACAGTAACTCTGTATATCTTTTATTACTGTACACTATTTGCATGTTAATATAACTAAATACAGGTCTTTCTGCTTTGTTATGTACTTATAAAATATGTTTTACTTATATCTTTGGTATAGTGTGTCTGGCCACCATACACGTCCCAGTGTAAGCCTGTTGCCAACAGCATAATAGAGTGCATTAATTTGTTTACTGTACAGTAAATCTGTATATCTTTTATACTGTACCCTATCTGCATGTTAATATAAATAACTATAGGTCTTTTTGTCTTATGTACTTATAAAATGTGTTTTTCTTATCTTATATCTTTGGTATAGTGTGTCTGGCCACCATGCACATCCCAGTGTAAGCCTGTTGCCAATGGCATAATAGAGTGCATTAATTTGTTTACTGTACAGTAAATCTGTATATCTTTTATTAATGTACACTATTTGCATGTTAATATAAATAACTACAGGTCTTTCTGCTTTATTATGTACTATTATAATATGTTTTACTTATCTTATATCTTTGGCATAGTGTGTCTATGGACAGTTTTGGAATGAGCTATGCCCTTTATCATTGTTTCCTGGAAAATGACTTGTTTTTTCACGTGATTTTCCATTTACCTGTCACTTCTGAGAACCTATATCCATGTTTATATATATATATATATATATATATATATATATATATATATATATATATATATATATATATATATATATATATATATATATATATATATATATATATATATATATATATATATATATATATATATATATATATATATATATATATACAGTCAACTTGCTTTTTACGAGTTTCTATAATATGCGACATTGTAAGAACGCCTCCAAAAAATAATAGTGAAAAAATACGAAATGCGCGAGCTACGCACATGAGCGCGAGAAAAAGCGAAAAAAAAGTTCAGTTTAGTAACTAAGCGACTGCCTCTGAGCCATGTGCTTCAGTCTCTCTGCACCCAGTATTAACCCCAACAAAAACCAGTGGTTTGCTATCCCCCTTCCTACAGGTATTTCAGCTTTGTTATGTACTTATAAAATATGTTTTACTTCTCTTATATCTTTGGCAAAGTGTGTTTATGTACGGTTGTGGAACGCATATATGCCAATTATCATTGTTTCTTATGGTAAATGACTGGTTACATTACACGAATTTTACATTACACGTCACTTCTGAGAACCTATCCTTGTGTTGTTCCAAGAGGCGAGTCTCTGTATATATATATATATATATATATATATATATATATATATATATATATATATATATATATATATATATATATATATATATATATATATATATATATATATATATATATGTCACCTCATGCTTTACACGAGTTTAAATTACGCGAATTTGGATTAGCGCATCTACAAAATAATAGTACAAAAATTTGAAATACGTGTTTAAAGCAAATGAGAAATAACAAGAAGCTGAGTGGTAGAAAAATGGAAAGAATGACCACTAACCAGAGCTTGTTCCTTTGTTTAAAGTTTAAAGATTAAAGTTTGCAGTTTTAGCCCTCCTACCAGAGGCATCGCCCCTGCTCTGGCAGGTGTCAGCAGGTGCAAGCCCCAATCCCCCACTGTGGTGTTCAGTCACAGCGGTAACCTTCCCAGTAAACAGCTTAAACTCTCGGTCCTGAACAGGAACCGATCTGTCGACCTCGCGAATGCGAGGCCAGTACCCTCTACAAAAAGAGCTTTTCACCCTTTTTGGAGTGATTTTCCACAAGACATTGTTGTACTAGTACAATGATTTATGACTCTCTCTCTCTCTCTCTCCTCTCTCTCTCTCTCTCTCTCTCTCTCTCTCTCTCTATCTATCTATCTATCTATCTATCTATCTATCTATCTATCTATCTATCTATCTATCTATCTATCTATCTATCTATCTATCTATCTATCTATCTATATATATATATATATATATATATATATATATATATATATATATATATATATATATATATATATATATATATATATATATATATATATATATATACACCTAGTTCTCAGAATAACGCCTAGATAGGTTCTCAGAAGTGTCGGGCAAATGGAATATCGCGTGATAAAACGAGTTATTTTCTATGGGAAACAATGATAAAGGGCATAGATACATTCCAAACCTTACATAGACACACCATGCCAAAGATATAAGATAAGTAAAAAACATATTTTATTACTACATAGCAAAGCAGAAAGCCCTGTATCTATTTTTAAGAGTATACAAAAGATATTCATATTCACTTTACAACTAGAAATTAACATACATTACTATATTATGCAGTGGGCAACAGTTATACAGTACACTGGGACATGCATGGTGGCTGTGAGCAAGTAACGTATGTGGTAGAAGAGGAGGAGGATGCAGGAGAACGAGCCTCTATCCGCAAATGTATACAAAGATAAAATAAGAATTATAAATGACCAAAGCAAGACTAAAAAACGAAAAAAAAAATAATTATGCAATGCCTAAATCTACCATATGACAGATTAAAAAAAACTTAATCTACATTCTCTAGAGGCACAGAGTTAGGGGGGATAAGATTGAGGTGTATATATGGTTTAAAGGGATTTACAAGGGTGAAATTATAATAAAGTTTTAAAAGTTAATGATCAAACCAGAACTCGTAATGGGTAATGGATTTAATCTTGATAAATCTAGGTTCAGAAGGGAAATTGGTGAAAATTGGCTTGGTAATACCGTGGAGTATTCCTAGTAAGATAATAAATGTCAATACCTTAGACACCTTCAAATGTAGATTAGATAGACATATGACAGAGGTAGGGTGGGTGTATATATAATGTATAATGATGATGATCCTTTCTTATCGTAATCCTCTTTGTACTGGTGGAAGAAGCCTCCGCAGGCGCTTATTTATTATATTAATTTTTTTTTTTTTAAATATAGTAAATAAGTGCCCGCGGAGGCTTCTTCCACCAGTACAAAGAGGATTACGATAAGAAAAGATCATCATCATTATACATTATATATACACACACCCTACTGGGTAGAATAGAATGTTAGAGAGAGAGAGAGAGAGAGAGAGAGAGAGAGAGAGAGAGAGAGAGAGAGAGAGAGAGAGAGAGAGAGAGAGAGAGAGAGAGAGAGAGAGAGAGAGAGAGAGAGATTGAATTAACTCTTGTTCATTCAACCAAAACTACATTATTTATTGTAAAAATAATGGTTTAATTACAAATTCGTATTAATAATGATAATAATAATAATAATAATAATAATAATAATAATAATAATAATAATAATAATAATAATAATAATAATAATAATAATAATAATAATCTCCACAATATCATCAAAGGAAAATTGTTAATAATAATAATAATATAATAATAATAATAATAATAATAATAATAATAATAATAATAATAATAAAAAGATTTAAGGAGAATTTTTGGAATAGACATGGCATGGGAAAAAAATGTAGGATTTTGATTATGGGAGACTTTAATCATAAAGAGATAGATTGGATAAATCTTGACCCACACAATGGTGAGGACTCATTCGGGGCAAGATTCCTAGATTGCGTACAAGGGAATTTCCTACACCAACATGTAATGGAACCAACAAGGGCCAGGGGTGGGGATGAGCCATCACTACTTGATCTAGTGTTCACAGATAATGTGTTGGATATTGAAAAAATTGAGTATGAACCACCAATTGGAAAGAGTGACCACTGTGTGTTGTTGATGGAGTATATCATTGAAGATATTCTTCCTGAGAGTAGAGGCACTGAGGACATGAGGAGGAACTATCGGAAAGGAGATTACATCAAAATGAATGAGCTTTTTGCAGTTATTGACTGGAGAACCTTATTTTACAACAAATCTGTACAAGAAATGTATGACATCTTTTGTGAGAAATATGGGAAGATAGTAGATTGCTGCATACCTGTCACCAAAGTAGGTGTAATTCATGCCAGAGAAAAATGGTTCGATAATGGGTGTAAAAGAGCTAAGGAGTGGAGAGATAAATGCTGGAAAAGGTATAGGAGGAGAATAAACATAAATGCCTGGCAAACCTACAAAAGAGCAAGAAATGACTACCTAAGTAAAAGGAGAGAGGCAGAGAGAGACTATGAGAGGGACATCACCAGGAAGGCTAAAGAAAATCCCAAGCTTTTCCACAGCTTTATCAGAGGAAAACTGAAGGTAAAAGAACAGGTTTTAAGGCTAAAGAGAGCGGATGGAAGCATCACTGAGATGGATGAAGAGATCTGCAAAGAATTGAACAAGGAGTTTCAGTCAGTATTTACAGTAGAAAATACCCCACCCCCTCAGATTGCAGTGATAGAAGCTCAAGGGCCGGTATTAGAGAACATCAACCTTACAGCCACAGAGGTATGCAAAGCGCTGATGGATTTAGATGTTCATAAAGCTACAGGTCCTGATGACATATCCCCTCATGTGCTTAAAAAATGCGCAAACACAATATCAGTGGCACTAAGTATCATATTTAAGGAGTCACTGGAGTCGGGGGAGATTCCAAGATGCTGGAAAAAAGCAAATGTGATACCTATCTTCAAAAAGGGAAGGAGGGATACAGCTCTGAACTATAGACCAGTTTCCTTGTCCAGCATAGTATGCAAAGTTATGGAGAAACTACTAAGGAAACATATCTCTCTTCACTTGGAATCCTTCAACTTTTTGCCAGTGAGGCAACATGGCTTCAGAGAAGGTAGATCAACAGTAACAAACTTATTAGAATTTTATGATGAGGTAAGCCAAATCTTACAGGAAAGAGAGGGCTGGGCAGATTGCATATTCCTAGACTTCCAGAAAGCGTTTGACACTGTTCCACATGGGAGACTTATTAGGAAGCTGCAATCAATGGCTAGAATAGGTGGAAATGTTTTGGATTGGATAAAAACTTACTTAGAAGGAAGGGAACAGAGGGTTAGAGTAAGACACTCAGTGTCTGATTGGAGAAGAGTTAGTAGTGGAGTTCCACAGGGTTCAGTTTTAGAGCCACTTTTGTTCCTTGTATATGTAAATGACCTACCAGAGTCTGTAAATTCATTCATGAATATGTTTGCAGATGATGCAAAGATTGTGAAGAAAGTAAAAAACGAGAACAATGGTAGAGAACTTCAGGAGGATCTAAATAATCTGCATGAGTGGTCAGAAAAGTGGCTAATGAAATTCAATACTTCAAAATGTAAGGTAATGAGAATGGGAACAAGAGCAAGAAGGCCCAAGCTTGACTACTCGGTGGCTGGAGTACAACTTCAAGAGACAGAAAATGAGAGAGATCTAGGAGTAAACATACTGGCAGATTTGTCTCCAGAAATACATATAAATGGCATAGTAAGGGCAGCATATGCATTCTTATCAAATGTAAGGGTAGTCTTGAGGCACATGGACAAGGAAATGTTCAGAAATATTTATGTAACCTATGTGAGGCCAAAACTCGAATATGCAGCCCCCTTTTGGAATCTGCACTTGAAAAAGCACATAGCTAAGCTTGAAAAAGTTCAAAGACATGCCACGAAACTGGTGCCAGAAATACGCAATCTCAGTTATGATGAGAGGCTGAGGGAATTAGACTTACCATCACTGGAAGCTAGAAGAGTGAGGGGGGATAAGGTGACAGTCTTTAAATTCCTTCATGGTTATGATAGAGTGGATAGGGATCGATATTTTGATATGGCTGGCTCTAGAACTAGAGGTCATAGTTTGAAGCTTCGTAAGAAAACTTCTTCGCAGGATGTAAGGAAATACTTTTTCATTGTAAGAGTAGTTGATAATTGGAATTGGCTAAGCGAGGAGGTAGTTAATGCTATCTCAATCCATAGTTTTAAGGACAGGTATGATAAGTATCACTAAGTATAAAATGGAACCGATCAGAAGACGGGAAGATACGAGCTTTGGGCTCTTTCCCGTAAACACAATTAGGTAATCACAGAGGTATATTAAAACCCAGCAGAGAGCTGGATATTCATTACACAATAATCTAAAAAAATAAAAAAATAAAAAACTGGGGGGTGTTATTCGCAAAATCCGAGTTTTTTACTATTATTTGGGGGGGGGGGGGTAATTGCAATTTCGTGGATAAAAAAATTGCGTATAAAAGGAACAAGGTGTGTACACCTTGTTCCTTTTATACGCGATTTTTTTATATGCGAAATTGCAATAACTCCCCAAAAAATAATAGTAAAAAACTCGGAATTCGCAAATAACGCCCCTCCCCCAACTTTTTTTTTTTTTTTTTAGATTATTGTGACACCAGGATGGACCAAAAAATGATAAAATAAAACAGCCTTTATCAGGCTGTAAAGAGAAACAGATGGAGAGTGTAATGACCTGTTAGATCTGAAGGGATTATAAAAGATGTGTAATGAATATCCAGCTCTCTGCTGGGTTTTAATATACCTCTGCATTACTCTCATGATGTCTATTCCAATAATTCTCCTTAGATTTTATTATTATTATTATTACTATTATTATTATTATTATTATTATTATTTTTAACAATAATTTTCCTTTGATGATGATTGTGGAGATTATTATTATTATTATTATTATTATTATTATTATTATTATTACGAATTTGTAAATAAACCATTATTTTTACAATAAATAATGTAGTTTTGTTTGAATGAACAAGAGTTAATTAAAAATCTCTCTCTCTCTCTCTCTCTCTCTCTCCAACATTCTATTCTACCCAATAGGGTGGGTGTATATATAATGGTATAATGATGATGATCTTTTCTTATCGTAATCCTCTTTGTACTGGTGGAAGAAGCCTCCGCGGGCGCTTATTTACTATATTATAAAAAAAATAATATAATAATATAGTAAATAAGCACCCGCGGAGGCTTCTTCCACCAGTACAAAGAGGATTACGATAAGAAAAGATCATCATCATTATACATTCTATATACACCCACCCTACCTCTGTCACATGTCTACTTAATCTACATTTAAAGGTGTCTAAGTAATACAATTCAGAATCTGAATTCCAGATCAAAACTTAGCACGTGGGTCTGCCCCTCTCTTTTTTCTCTCTTACTTTATTTAATTTTCGTGCTTTTCCCTCCAATTCCCTTATATCCTTAATCCCCTCCCTTTTTTCCCCTCCTATCCTATCCCTTCCTAAAAAAAAATATATATATATAAAAAAAAAAAGGTATTGGCATTTATTATCCTACTAGGAATACTCTACGGTGTTACCAAGCCAATTTTCACCAATTTTCCTTCTGAACCTAAATTTATCAAGATTAAATCCATTACCCATTACGAGTTCTGGTTTGCTCGTGAATTTTCAAAACTTTATTAATATCACCCTTGTTAATCCCATTAAACCATTTATACACCTCAATCATATCCCCCCTAACTCTGTGCCTCTCTAGAGGACGTAGATTAAGTTTTTTTAACGTCATATGGTAGATTTAGGCATTGCAAAATGAATTTTTTTTTTCGTGTTTTAGTCTTGCTTTGGTTATATATGATTCTTATCTTTGTATACATTTGCAGATAGAGGTTCGTTCTCCTGCATCCTCCTCCTCTTTTACCACATAAGTTACTTGCTCACTGCCACCATGCATGTCCCAGTGTACTGTATAACTGTTGCCCACTGCATAATAGAGTAAAGTATAGTAATGTATGTTAATTTCTAGCTGTAAAGTGAATATGAATATCTTTTGTATACTCTTAAATATAGATACAGGGCTTTCTGCTTTGCTATGTAGTAATAAAATATGTTTTTTACTTATCTTATATCTTTGGCATGGTGTGTATATGTAAGGTTTGGAACGTATCCATGCCCATTATCATTGTTTCCTATGGAAAATAACTAGTTTTTTCACGCGATTTTCCATTTACCCGACACTTCTGAGAACCTATGTAGGCGTTATTCTGAGAACTAGGTATATATATATATATATATATATATATATATATATATATATATATATATATATATATATATATATATATATAAGATAGATATACATAAAATAAAGAGAGAGGAGAGAGAGAGAGAGAGAGGAGAGAGAGAGAGAGAGAGAGAGAGAGAGAGAGAGAGAGAGAGAGAGAGAGAGAGAGAGAGAGAGAGCATCATAAATCAATGTTGTACTAGTACAACAATGACTTATGTGAAAAAGTCACTCCAATAAGGGTGAAAATCCCATTTTGTAGAGGGTACTGACCGACCACACAGCAAACGTGGGCACAAGCTCTGGCTAGTGATCATTAGGTTCATTTTTCTCTGAATAATCCAGTCAGAAAGTTATTATGGCCTACCGATGTGATCACCACCACCACACACCTGTTGTCCTCTGTATATGGAGTGAGATAATTTGTATATTTTTTTGTTTATCTGCATAGCTTTAATATTGTACTTGTTTACTTTTAGCTTACTTACATATGTATTTCAGCTTGGTTAAGCACTTGTAAAATGTGCTTTACATAGCTTTTTTCTTTGGTATAGTGTGTTTATACATGTTTGTGGAACATATCTATGTATATTAACATTATTCCTTATGGAAATAGACTATTTGAATTACGCGAAATTTGAATTACATGAGTCTTTTGTGAACCTATCCTCACGTTAATTCGAGAGGTGACTATATATATATATATATATATATATATATATATATATATATATATATATATATATATATAATATATATATATATATATATATATATATATATATATATATATATATATATATATATATATATATATATATATATATACCTTGTTCGTTTTTTCCGCGTTTTTTTTAACCGCGAAATTGCATAACACCCCTAAAAAATACGAAATAAGTGAATAACTCCCATGCAAAAAAATTAGAAAAAAACATTTTCATTTCAGTAAAGATCGACCACCTCTGAGGAGCTTTTCCACTATCCTCCTCCTCTCCTACCGCTTAATGCGATTGGATATTATGAAGAAAATTGAAAAAAAGCATTAAGAACAAACAGCAAACATATTTTCAATATAATATCGTCAGGGAAATAGCATGCGAGGGTGCATCAGCTGATACGGAAGTAGCAAAACTTTTGCTGATAGAGGTTCGTTCTCCCGCTTCCTCCTCCTCTTCCACCGCTTAATGCGATCGAATATTATGAAGAAAATTGAAAAAAAGCATTAAGAACAAATAGCAAACAAATTTTTTATATAATATCATCAGGGAAATAGCGTGCGAGGGTGCATCAGCTGATACGGAAGTGTGACAAAATGTTTGCCAATAGAGGTTTGTTTTCCCGCATCCTCCTCCTCTTCTACTGCTTAATGCGATCAAATATTATGAAGAAAATTGAAAAAAAGCATTAAGAACAAACAGCAAACAAATTTTACATATAATATTGTCAGCGAAATAGCGTGCGAGGGTGCATCAGCTGATACGGAAGTATGACAAAACGTTTGCCGATATAGGTTCGTTCTCATGCAGCCTCCTCCTCTTTTACAGCTTAATGCGATCAAATATTATGAAGAAAACTGAAAAAAAGGATCAAGAACAAACAGCAAACAAACTTTCAATATTTTTATTTCAGGGAAACAGCGTGTAGAGAATATATATTCAGTGTTCCCCCGCTGGATCGCGTTTCTTGGTTCGCGTTCTCAATGTATTGCGTTTTTTTTTTTATAAATTATTATTTTATTTTATGGGTGTATGCAAAAATATTAAAATGTTGAAAAAATAAAAATTTTCAGTATTTTCATTTTTTTATTGAAAAAAAATTTCGTTATTTAATTGATAAAAAAAATTTATTTCCCAGCCTACGAATAATAAAACAGTAAAAAATAATAAAAAACATAAATTTAGATATACAGTACGTAAATACAGTATAACTCACAGTATTGCATCATGTGAAATAGTGTCCGAAAGCGTACAATGTATTGGGGTCGCAGCTACGTGAGCTAGCATATATATTTATATTTCCAGTAGTTTCATGATTTCATTGATAAAAAAACGTATTTCTTAGTCTAAGAATAATAAAGCGGTAAAAAATAGTAAACAGTATTGCACCACGTAAAATACGATACATGTATCAGTGTTTCGGAAAACGCAAAGGATCTCACCTACGTGACCTAGTGAATCTTAAAATTTTCATTATTTTATTGATAAAACAAGTATTTCCTAGCCTAAGAATAATAAAACAGTAAAAAATAGTAAAAAACATAAATACAGTACTAACAGTATTGCACCATGAAAAATACGATACCGGTATCACGTGCCGGAAAAGGCAAAGGCTCTCACCTACGTGACCTAGTGAATATTAAAATTTTCATTATTTTATTGATAAAACAAATACTTCCTAGCCTAAGAATAATAAAACAGTAAAAAACAATAAAAAAACATAAAGTACTAACAGTATTGCACCATGTAAAATACGATACCGCTATCAGCGTTTCGAAAAACGAAAAGGCTCTCGCCTACGTGAGATAGTTCATGGAATGCTATTGGCTGAAAGGTCGGGAGACGACGAATCACAGAATTGTTTTTCAATATGTTCTGTATCATGGGGTCTGATTGGCTTTTTCATTGCAGTTTGCTTTTCCCTCCAATTTCCAATGTGACGCCTCACTCGCTCAGTCTAACTCATGTGTGCGCTGTTTTCGTTGTGCTTATTAATACGTTTTGCTTGTGATTGTGTTTTCACGCATAATTTAACCTTTGCAATGCCTCCCAAACGTCCTTCACCTTCTAAGGCTTCTGGTAGTCAGCCTAAGCAGCAAAGGAAAATGCTAACTATTGTAGATAAAGTGAAACTCTTAGATATGTTGAAAGAAGGAAAAAGGTTTGTGGACGTCAGCCGCTATTATGGCCTCAATGCATCTACTGTGCGCTATATCAAAAAGGACGAGGAAAAGATCAGGAAAACAGCGAGCATTTCTTTTGATAAATCAGCGAAGAGGGTCGTAACATCCCGCAATAAGGCAGTAGTGCGGATGGAAGCTGCTTTGGCCCTGTGGATTGCTGATTGCAGAAAGAAAAGCATCAGCTTAGACACCAATATCATACAAACAAAAGCGAAGAAGCTGTACGAGACATTCGCTGCAAATGAACCCGATGACGACAGTGGCGACCGTGGAGAGGAGGAGAGAGAAGAAGATATCGACGACCCACAACCAGGACCCTCCAGCAATTCTCCATCGAGGATACAACCGTTCGTTGCTAGCAAGGGATGGTTCTTCAAATTTCAAAAACACTATGGACTGAAAAGCGGCTCAGTGCATGGCGAAGCTGCCTCTGCAGATACAGCTGCCGCAAAAAATTACATCACGAACAACTTCAAGAAAATTATCGCCGAAGGGGAATATGTTCCTGAGCAAGTCTTCAACATGGATGAGACTGGCTTATTTTGGAAGAGAATGCCATCTCACACTTTTTTCTTCAATGACGAAGCTAAAGCCCCGGGATTTAAAGCGCACAAAGATCGCGTTACCCTCATCATGTGCGGGATTGCTACGGGCTTCATGTTAAAGCCCAGGCTTATCTACAAGTCAAAGAACCCTAGGGCTTTGAAGAACAAGAATAAGAATCTGCTGCCAGTGTATTGGATGCATAACCCTAAGGCATGGATCACAAAAAGCCTCTCATCGGACTGGTTTCACCAATGCTTTATCTTGAGGAAAAAGGCCTTGAATTTAAAGTCTTTCTTTTGATGGATAATGCTGGTGGTCACGCAACTGATCTCCAATATGACGGTGTTCAAGTTGAGTTCCTGCCACCGAATACGACATCACTAATTCAGCCTATGGATCAAGGCGTTATTCGTGCGTTCAAGGCCCTCTACACACGAAATGCCCTGGCGAACCTAGTTGAATCCATGGATTCGGACAAAGAATTCTCACTGAAGACTTACTGGCGTAATTACACGATTGCCACATGCCTACAAAATATTCAGAAAGCAATCAAAGAGGTGAAGTCGGCCACAATCAATGCCAGCTGGAAGAAATTGTGGCCCGAAGTCATCCACGACTACAAGGGATTTGCTCCTGAAGAAGTGCAGAAGTCGGCAGTTGCGAAAGCTGTGAAGTTGGCTGCATTGCTAGGATGAGAAGGCTTTAAAGATATAACTCCCAAAGATGTGAATGAACTGATTGACTGCCACTTGCAGCCTTTGACTGATGAAGACTTGGATAAAATGACGAAATCAGCGAGCGAAGAAGAGGAAGAACTTGAGGAAACACACAAAGAAATTGAAGAACCTGGCCTTACACTCGAATGTTTGGCAGCCATGTATGAACATTTTAAAGCACTCCAACAACTCTCGCCGAAATATGACGATAATATGGTTCGTTCGGTGACCTTCTGTAATTTTCTCGACAATGCCACGATTACTTATCATACCATCTTCCAACAAATGAAGAAACAGCGACAGCAACTCCCCATTACCATGTTCTTCTCCCCCAAAAGGCAGCCATAAAGCTTTTATTGGCTGCGAAATAATTTCCTCCGGGGTCAAGAAAGATGATCATCACCTCATTCACGGTAAGCTTACCTATCACGTACATATGTGTGTCACGTCATCATCACCTCATTCACCATAATTTTATCTATCACTTTCATAAAAAGTTACATTGCTTGCTGTTATTTATAATGTAGAGGGTGTTTTTTTTAACAATGCAGGGAGGGTTTATACAGTACGTAAACGTAAAAATAATTGTAAAATACTTATGTATGTCACATCATCATCACCTCATTCACTGTAATTTTACCTATCACTTTCATAAAAATTTACGTTGTTTGCTGTTCTTTATAATGTAAAGGGTGTTTTTTTGGCAGTGCAGGGAGGGTTTATACAGTATGTAAACGTAAAAATAGTTGTAAAATACCTATGTATGTCACGTCATCATCACCTCATTCACCGTAATTTTATCTATCACTTTCATAAAAATTTACGTTGCTTGCTGTTATTTATAATGTAAAGGGTGTTTTTTTAACAGTCCAGGGAGGGTTTATACAGTATGTAAACGTAAAAATAATTGTAAAATACCTATGTACATGAGTATGTCATGTAATTACCACTTCATTCACCGTAATTTTATCTATCATTATCATATAAATTTACGTTGCATGCTGTTATTTATTAAGTAAAGGGTGGTATGTTAACAGTACATGGAGGGTTTACACAGTGTAAACGTAAAAATAAATTAAAATATCTATGTACATATAGGCTGATCCTACTCCGCGGTTTTCCTGTCTCGCGCCGGGTCCCGGAACCGAACTACTGCAATAAGGGGGGGAACACTGTATTTTATTTAAGGTTCCCCGGTATACGTTTTCTTTGTACCAAATTGTATAGCTTTCTTTTTCTCTCAGCTGACTTTGTTTAAGTTTAGATTTTGTCCAGCACGGTTGATATGTAAAGAAGATAGAATAATGTTTAGAACCAAGGAATATTAATAATACATACTGTAATCTGGAAAAATTAGATAAACCCCAAATAGAGTGAGTAAATAAATATTTTATGAGTAAGATATTGTGCCTGAATAGTGATAAGCATCAGCTGATACGGAAGCGGCAAAACATTTGCCGATAGGGGTTTATTCTCCCACATCCTTCTCCTCTTCAACCGCTTAATACGATCGGATATTATGAAGATAATGGAAAAAAAGCATTAAGAACAAACAGCAAACACACTTTCGATATAATATCGTCAGGGTAATAGTGTGATTACCTAATTGTGATTACCTAATTGTGTTTACGGGAAAGAGCCCAAAGCTCGTATCTTCCCGTCTCCTGATCGGTTCCATTTTAGACTTAGTGATACTTATCATACCTGTCCTTAAAACTATGCATTGAGATAGCATTAACTACCTCCTCGCTTAGCCAATTCCAATTATCAACTACTCTTACACTGAAAAAGTATTTCCTTACATCCTGCAAAGAAGTTTTCTTACGAAGCTTCAAACTATGACCTCTAGTTCTAGAGCCAGCCATATCAAAATATCGATCCTTATCCACTCTATCAGAACCATGAAGGAATTTAAAGACTGTCACCATATCCCCCCTCACTCTTCTAGCTTCCAGTGATGGTAATCTAATTCCCTCAGCCTCTCATCATAACTGAGATTGCGTATTTCTGGCACCAGTTTCGTGGCATGTCTTTGAACTTTTTCAAGCTTAGCTATGTGCTTTTTCAAGTGCGGATTCCAAAAGGGGGCTGCATATTCGAGTTTTGGCCTCACATAGGTTACATAAATATTTCTGAACATTTCCTTGTCCATGTGCCTCAAGGCTACCCTTACATTTGATAAGAATGCATATGCTGCCCTTACTATGCCATTTATATGTATTTCTGGAGACAAATCTGCCAGTATGTTTACTCCTAGATCTCTCTCATTTTCTGTCTCTTGAAGTTGTACTCCAGCCACCGAGTAGTCAAGCTTGGGCCTTCTTGCACTTGTACCCATTCTCATTACCTTACATTTTGAAGTATTGAATTTCATTAGCCACTTTTCTGACCACTCATGCAGATTATTTAGATCCTCCTGAAGTTCTCTACCATTGTTCTCGTTTTTTACTTTCTTCACAATCTTTGCATCATCTGCAAACATATTCATGAATGAATTTACAGACTCTGGTAGGTCATTTACATATTCAAGGAACAAAAGTGGCCCTAAAACTGAACCCTGTGGAACTCCACTACTAACTCTTCTCCATTCAGACACCGAGTGTCTTACTCTAACCCTCTGTTCCCTTCCTTCTAAGTAAGTTTTTATCCATTCCAAAACATTTCCACCTATTCTAGCCATTGATTGCAGCTTCCTAATAAGTCTCCCATGTGGAACAGTGTCAAACGCTTTCTGGAAGTCTAGGAATATGCAATCTGCCCAGCCCTCTCTTTCCTGTAAGATTTGGCTTACCTCATCATAAAATTCTAATAAGTTTGTTACTGTTGATCTACCTTCTCTGAAGCCATGTTGCCTCACTGACAAAAAATTGAAGGATTCCAAGTGAAGAGAGATATGTTTCCTTAGTAGTTTCTCCATAACATTGCAAACTATGCTGGTCAAGGAAACTGGTCTATAGTTCAGAGCTGTATCCCTCCTTCCCTTTTTGAAGATAGGTATCACATTTGCTTGTTTCCAGCATCTTGGAATCTCCCCCGACTCCAGTGACTCCTTAAATATGATACTTAGTGCCACTGATATTGTGTTTGCGCATTTTTAAGCACATGAGGGGATATGTCATCAGGACCTGTAGCTTCATGAACATCGAAATCCATCAGCGCTTTGCATACCTCTGTGGCTGTAAGGTTGATGTTCTCTAATACCGGCCCTTGAGCTTCTATCACTGCAATCTGAGGGGGTGGGGTATTTTCTACTGTAAATACTGACTGAAACTCCTTGTTCAATTCTTTGCACATCTCTTCATCCGTCTCAGTGATGCTTCCATCCGCTCTCTTTAGCCTTAAAACCTGTTCTTTTACCTTCAGTTTTCCTCTGATAAAGCTGTGGAAAAGCTTGGGATTTTCTTTAGCCTTCCTGGTGATGTCCCTCTCTGCCTCTCTCCATTTACTTAGGTAGTCATTTCTTGCTCTTTTGTAGGTTTGCCAGGCATTTATGTTTTTTCTCCTCCTATACCTTTTCCAGCATTTGTCTCTCCACTCCTTAGCTCTTTTATTACACCCATTATCGAACCATTTCTCTCTGGCATGAATTACACCTACTTTGGTGACAGGTATGCAGCTAATACGGAGGCGACAAAACGTTTGCATCCTCGTGCTCACCACTACCATCAGTGTTGCCAGAATAGATGAATGAGAAATGATATATACAAAAAATATTCATGTAAGCTGGTAAGTTCATTCAAGTATATTAAAGATGAAGTACATTTTTATTTAAATTACAGTACTACCATCTTGTAATTAAAATACAGTATATCTTAAAATGTATCATACATTTGAAAATAAAAACATCCGCTTTATCTGGCAACATTGGCTACCATGCACGTCCCAGTGTATGCCTGTTGCCCACCACATAATATGTAGAATTAAAAAGAAACACTTTCACACTAATAAAATTTGTTTTACAAAATTCTAAGAGGGTAACACGAGCCAACTTTGTTTAATTTAGGATTAGATTTTGAAATAAATAATGACTCTGCTATCCTGATTTCATTTTCGCTTTTTCCTCTGTATATAATTTTGAAATTATTTATACTGAAATTGCACTTACAGATATTAGAACAGTGTTCTCGAATGCTTGAGTTTACTGGAGCTGACAATGGTTTTCCAGTACGACAAGATGACCCGTGGTGTTCGTGGTATCTAACCAATACACATTTCTTAGTTGAGCCAACATATGCTAGTTGGCATTTGGGGCAGTTAAATTGATAAACTACCATCGAACAAAACGAGTCAGGTAACTAGTCCTTATGGATTACATAATTTTTAAGTTTATGGTTGTAATAAAATAAAATGAATGGTTTAATATGAGGGTAGTATCTGTAAAATATTGTTAATTGCTTTTTTAGGTAATGGTTTAAATTATCATTAAAGTATGGAAATTTTATATACATCTGCATCTTTTTAGGACCCTCTTTAATTTTATTAGTGTGAAAGTGTTTCTTTTTAATTCTACATACATTTAGATATATGTAAATTTCATTAACTTGTGTGAATGTCCTGTATATATATATTTTACTTTTTTTTACAACTATAATTGTGTTTATTTAGAGTAACTGCTTAAGTATATATTCTTTTTCACTCTTTCATAGGTACATGATTATGAACACAGTGGATGTTTGAAACGTTGTGTTGTGATGTATTATAAGGAGATTAATTAAATATGTTCTACGATGTTTGCTTGGACCGTTCTTGCCCTTCAGTTTAATAATAATAATAATAATAATAATAATAATAATAATAATAATAATAATAATAATAATAATAATAATCTCCCCAATCATCATCAAAGGAAAATTATTGCTGCCAATAATAATAATAATAACAATAATGATAATAATAATAATATAATAATAATAATAATAATAATAATAATAATAATAATAATAATAATAATAATAATAATAAGATCTAAGGAGAAGTTTTAGAATAGACATCATGAAAGTAATGCAGAGGTATAGTAAACCCAGCAGAGAGCTGGATATTCATTACACATCTTTTATAATCCCTTCACATCTGACAGGTCATCACACTCTCCATCTCTGTTTCGCTTTACAGCCTGATAAAGGCCGTTTTATTTTATAATTTTGGGCCTGTCCTGGTGTCATAATCATCTTTAAAAAAAAAAAAAAAAAAAAATTTTTTTTTAGGCTGATCCTACTTCGCGATTTTCCTGATTCACTCCGGGTCCCGGAACCGAACTACCGCAATAAGGAAGGGAACACTGTATATATAATATATATATAATATATATATATATATATATATATATATATATATATATATATATATAATATATATATATATATATATATATATATATAATCACCTTTTCAAATAACGCGTGGATAGGCTCTTAAGAGGCTAGCACAATATAAATTACACGTAATTTAAATAGTCTATTTCCATAAGGAATAATGTTAATATACATAGATACATTCCACAAGCTTGACTACTCGGTGGCAGGGGTACAACTTTAAGAGACAGAGAATGAGAGATCTCTAGGAGTAAATATACTTGCCGATTTGTCTCCAGAAATGCATATAAATGGCTTAGTAAGGGTACCATATGCTTTCTTAGCATATGTAATGGTAGCCTTCAGATATATGGACAAGGAAATGTTCAGAAATATTTATTTAACCTATGTGAGGCCAAAACTTTATTATGAAACCCTTTTTTGGAATCCGCACTTGAAAAAGCACGTAGTTAATCTGGAAAAAGTTCAAAGACATGCCACGAAACTGGTGCCAGAAATACGCACTCACAGTTCTGATGAAAGGCTGAGGGAATTAGACTTACCATCACTCAAAGCTAGAATACTGATAGGGATATGGTTACAGTCTTTAAATTCCTTCATGGTTCTGATAGAGTGGATAGGGATCGATATTTTGATATGGCTGGCACTAGGACTAGAGGTCACAGTTTGAAGCTTTGTAAGAAAACTTCTTTGCAGGATGAAAGGAAGTACTTTTTTAGTGTAAGACTAGTTGATAATTGGAAATTGCTAAGTGAGGAGGTAGTTAATGCTAACTCAATGCATAGTTTTCAGTATCACTAACTATAAAATGGAACCGGTCAGGAGAAGGGAAGTTACGAGCTGGGGGCTCTTTCCTGTAAACACAATTAGGTAATCACATTAGCTTATTACACAATAACAAACAAAAAAAGCTAAGTAAAACTCATTTTACAAGTACATAACCAAGCTAATATACGTATGTAAGCTAAAAAATTAAAAAGTACAATATTAAAGATATAAAGAAATTAACTCTCTCTATATAAGGTGGACACCAGGTGTGTGGTGGGGGTGATCACAGTGTTAAGCCATAACTACTTTCTGACGGTGATTTTTAAACTTATTGTAGTGACTTTTCACATAACTCCTTGTTGTACTAGTACAACAATGATTTATGTCTCTATTTATTAAATTTATTATTGACTTAATTATTTATCACTCTATATATGGTGGACACCAGGTGTGTGGTGGCGGTGATCACAGTGCTAAGCCATAACGACTTTTTGACTAGGATTTTCACCCTTA